>BJCN01146411.1:5647-16263 GCA_018326445.1 Flaveria brownii
TTTGACTTTACTAAATTACAATCTTATCAACATCACCAATTATCTATATATCTGGCTATAGTACTATATAACAGAGAAACATGACTAGATTTGTAATTTTACATTAACTTTAAGATGTCATATGAAAAGTTGTAAGCTTTAATATGTAATATCTTAGATTTATTCCTATTATATCTTTTAAGTTTTAAATATTTGTACTCCATCATTTTCTAATTAAATTTAAAGTATGACTATTATATTTAAGGTTATATTAATCTATCTATATTTATACTCAAGGCCGGCCCAAGAGTGTTTCAAGTGAAGCAAAAAAATTGGGGCCCCACTTTTTAGGGACCCCAATTCCAAAAAAATTTTATATATCATTGATTTGGGCTTTAATTTGTGGTCCATTAGTTTTATAAAGTTGGCTGCAAACATGGATCTGAACAACGCATTGGAACAATTAGGTCTAGGAAGATGTGATGGAATCGATAGGGTTATGGCTGAGTTCTTGACACGCGATGAACACATAGAAAATCCAATCGTCCCTCTTTGCTAGTAGCTAACTAACAGTCGAAATCTTTTGTTCATAATCGAATCAAAGCTTTCGTGAATGGAAATCAAAATCTGTTGTAGTCGAAACCATCGAGTTTTTGAAGAAACGTTTTTGTTCAATCGGAGCAAGTTTAATGCATATGGAATGGACTCTGTTAACTTTCTTTCATACTTGAAACTGGGTAAGCTCATGTTTCTTTTGATTCTTGTATTATGTCAATCACCTAGTAAATGTTTGACGCAGTTAATGTATTTAAGTTTGTTAATATTGCTTGGTTTGCTTAATAACACTCATGTTCCTAAGAAGTAAAAAAAAAGTTGAATTTGATGCTAATATTTCATTGACAGAATGATACGTGCAAACCCATAATTCCATCCATGTCTTCAACTGCATGTTTTATGTTCCTACATTTCTTTAGTTGTTTATGTTGATTAATATTAATTAATTAGCTTAGTGGGTAGTTTAATTCAGTTAGTAGTTTGCGGGTTAATGTTAGTTGGTCAATGTAAGGCTATATACAGCCATTAGTATTTCAATTTGGGAATCAAGTTGTATTCCAGAAAATGATCTATTCGATCACTTATTCTTCTTCCCCTTGCTTCTTCATCTTGGTCTACTGTTATCGACATCACAGAAGCTCTTTTTAAGAATTTGATGACAGAAATTATGTTGGCATGTTAGGAACTGATTATGATTTAAGTGAATTAATTATCCATTTGGTGAGAACTTGAGACTTGAAACCATATTTAGGTTATTGTTTATGTAACCTACAATTGGTGACCGGTGAAACTTGAAAAACATTATTTGATTAAATTTGAAAAAAAAGACCTCAATTTTTATTTTTGCTTCAGGCCCCAGAATTGATTGAGCCGGCCCTATCTACTACTATATAATACAACTTTTGGGACAACATTGTAATTTTAATCCATGTTTAAGATACTTAAAAACAATTTTGTTATATAGATACAAGTGATTATGTATAAACAACTTGTTATTTACAAGTGTGTTCATCTCTATAGTAGTATAGATATGTTTGATATCTCACATTAATAAAATAAAAAAGCAAAATGAGATTTATCATAATAATAAAAAGTTAGCTAAAGAAACAATTCTCAAAATATTTTTACCCTCGTCGCACCGCTCGATTTCGCCCACTAGTATATTGAAATTGAAATGTCTTTAGGAGACACTATGATAATATAGTTGACTACTCTCCAACATAAAATTTTATAAGTTTAAATTTTATAAAATGCATATGTGATGATTTTAAAAGTAAAGTATATACAAAATAGAAAGCATGTATCTTCATCAACAAAAGTTATATATTGAAACTAAAATGCATGCATGATGATTTTAAAAGTAAAGTATGTACAAAATAAAAAACATGTATCTTGATCAACAAATATTATATATTGAAACTAATGGTTAAACTTTTTAAAATCCTTTTAAGGAATACCATTCTTATGAAAAATCCCTCCAACGACTTGTCTCAACCAGACCTTTTTATGAATATATTTTTAGAAGACTTAATTTTGCTATTCAAAACAGACTAACGGCGTGGGTTGCTGTGTGATTGCATTTTATTTCAATGTAAGAAAAAAGTTATAAGTAAAACTAATAGTAAATTTGGATTTTTTTACAACAGTTATGTTTTTAATTTTTAATTTTAGTGATAGTAATCAGTTTATTACCAACGTACCTTGTTGGTTGTTAACTTTGATGATATGACCAAAACTGAAATTCAAATCACCTTCAAAATCATGAGTAAAAGTGAATCAACTAAGAAATATATCTGAACAAACTTGAAATAATATTCAAAAACCCATATGAAGTTACGAAGCAAATAATCTACACTAAACCAAAAATTTCCAGTAACCCGATTCAATTTAAACCAAAAAGAAAAAAAAAACATTAATGATGACGGGGATAACACCCCTCTTACTCAAACCAAAAGTTGTCAATACCATGAAAATAGTTTCTTAGAAACATCATTGAATGGTGGGTAGGCCGATTCAACAACGCTATATGTGTTCGCGGGCGTGGGTGGTCTTTCGTCGTTGGGTTTACAGACCGGGCTTATACTATCTGTTGGTCGTTCAAATAGAAAAGATAGTTATCACTGAATGATAAACATGTATTGCACTTAATATGCTTGAGAAAACTGAACCAAATTTATCTCTTATGGTTAGCCACTATTAAACATGATTACACTAAACCATTCAAGCTCGAATACTTCCATAACTTCTAACGGAAAAGGTCTTGACATAAAGCTTTATTTAACTAAACCTCCGAGAAAATTACCTTATTTTAACTAAACGCCCTTCTTCAATTCATGATTCTCCTCTGTCAAACATTCGATGCGAGATTGAAGTATGCTGATCATCGCCTGGGCTCGCATAACCTCAAGCTTCAAAGTCTCCTTCTCCACCGACACATTTAGAATCTCGTTTTCCAGATTACTGATGAATTTCAGATATCCAGGTGGCACTGATTTCTCAAGGGTAGAAGCATCAAATGAGGGTGAGGTGGTCAAAGTACGAACTTCTTTGGCTGAATTTGGTTCAAGTAAAGGGAATTCAACAAGTGCAGATGACATATCGGTTGTTATTGGATTTTGACTAGTGGTTGAATCCTCTGAACCATTTGCATTGCTTGAATTTGGGTCACTTTGTTTTGACTTTTTGGTGAACAAAGAGAAAGTTTCAAGTTCAGGTTCAGATTTTAAACTGTGGTCGTCTGATCTTTCCCTCTTGCAGACAAAAGGGATTGTTTGAGTGTTTATCTGCAAATTCAACATTCAAGAAGAAAAAGATTCAAACTTTATGATAAAATGAAGTAAAAGAACAAACACCCGGATGTCTCAATCATCATTGTTCAGTAGATCACATCTTTTACATGGGAAAACAACTTTTCTTGAAACAAACTGTTCACTAGTTTGTACTCACTAGTTCCCTTAACTGGATCAAGAATAAAACAAGCACACATAAATACTTGCCAGAAACAAAAAAGTAAAATTTCTATTACGAGGATTCTTATTGCAGGTTATAGGTTTTTTTAAAGCTTTTAAAAGTCACAGTTTTGTGTATGGTATAAACTCAGGGTATGAGATAATAACTATTGCCACAAAGACACTGCATATAGGATTACTTAAACGATTGCATGTAAGTAATGATCATGTTCCTCAACTTGATTATATAACAATTAAGTTCCTTGTAAACTTATGGATAAAAATCACGAAATGTCAAACTGAGATGACCAGCACCATAACGACAAGGGGTAACAGCGTAAGAACACATCACATGTGAGGCATATTTTATAATACCTGTACAATGTCGTTTCTAGTTCCATCACCATTAGCTACATCATCTTCCGCTTCTCCACCGGGGACAAAGTGGGCCCCGTCATCTTCCCATTCTTCCTCAAGAAATGGTGCATAACGGTCTCCATTTGGTGGTCCTAACCCACTCTTTTCAAAGATTCTGCATAGCACAAATGCATCCTGCTCCCCATAATATAAAGATCATAATTACATACCCAAGTACAAGTTTACATACTACAAACAACCACATGTGTTTCAAACCTGTGCTACTTGGGCTCTCTCCAATTCTTGATCTGAAAGTCTATATTCATGCATTACCCAATTGGTACGCTTGCCATCTGGGGCCCGCCCACTGTGGAAAACCAACGTCTTTTTCGACCCTATGATCTGGGCTTTATGGCGTACGGTTCGGTCCTTCCCAGTCGCCTTCCAATAGCCTCGGCCAGTGGCTCGGTTCAAACGAGAACCATTTCCATATTTCTTGTCTACAGGACTAAAGAAGTACCATTCTTGGTCTCTTGAGTTCAATTGTGAAAAGTCTACAACACCCACAAATCATATAAAGGTACATCTCTATCCTAAAAATACTCATTATATACGCCAGATATAGAACAACAAATTTCTCTACTGCAAGATTACATCTACATTACTATTGAACTTCTGAAATTCTTATGAAAATCATTCAATTTCACACCATTCTTTGAATATGCAAGCTTACAAAAGTGACAACATAATGTCATGGGAAAGTTTTCCTTTTCAATTCTATTTGCATACTTTTAAAGATATCAACAATCTTTACTCCAAATTCCCAAATATCAAGCGATGAATCTGAACCCAAAATTGCTCACTGAACTACAACTGAATGCTGATGCGTCTACAACTCATCAATTGCAGTTGAGTGAAGCAATTCAAGAACAAAAACAGTAATACAACAAACCAAACAACACATTAAAACCCAAAAAGATTTAAGGAATACCGGCAAGTTCCCATGGTTCAGATTTGTAGACATCAATTTCCGACACCGCCTGAAATCGAAAGGGCTTCCCACACACCTTACGCCGGAGATAATACCTCACGAGCTCTTCGTCGGTGGGGTGGAAACGAAACCCAGGTGCAAGAGACGTCGGAGGCGGTGGCGGCGGAACGACCATCAATTCATGACCCATGGCGATCAGAAACTGAAATTGAAATTGAAATTGAAATTGAAATTGAGATTGAAGTTGTGTGGGTGGGTGGGTCTATTTGGGGATAAAAAGCAAAGGAAAAGCTATATGATTTATGAAGAAGAAGACATGAGAATTGAGATTGTAGGTGAAGGTGAAGGTAGTAACCCACACCAACAGTATGTGTTGCCGATGGGTAAAGAAAACCTCCGTTGCAGGATGCTTGCTTGACACGAAAATCAAGAAGAAGCTATATGTGTAATGTATGTATAATTGTGTGTTTCTTTTTAAGCAAGAAAAAAAGGCTTAGGCCCATATCCTCTATTTATTGGGTTGTTATAGTTTTAACTTTCAAGCTCGAACCTAAGTTGAGGGTGACCTTAGCTTACGTGTTATATATATATATATATATATATAGCCACAAACACAAACATCTCACTTAGAATCTCGAGTGATGACACCCTAAACTATGTAATTTAACTTAAGCGACACATTACGATTAAAAGTCGTTATCTTATGGGGAGGATCTACACCAATGGAACTTGTATAAGATTCGTCACAATGAGCCAAAGAAGCAAACTTTGTTTGGCATAGGGAAAACCAAAGTAGCATTATATATTATATGGAATTGAAATAAGTGTTGGGTTCAGTGGTATCTTGGTTAGATTTATTTATCAAAATAATTTTGATAACTTATTAATCATATTAATAATATTTAACATAGCGGAGTAAAAATTAAATAACAGAGTAAACCTGACAGGATCTGATTAGAAACGATGCAAACACAGAATAATATAACCTAATTATGAGATATAATATACCTTGGTGGTTGATAATTAACCGTTTGTGACACCAGGGTTCAATGGATTGATTGCTAGAATACGAACAAACACGAGCCTGGACATGCACTACTGGATGGCGCAGGTCGTGATCGGGATCTCGAGTTTGGGATTCACTTTTCACGGTTGGGTAACAGAAGGCATCGACAGCTAGTAGCCAATGAAAATATGTTGTGGTTATGGGGTTGTGGACAAAGTTAGAAAATATCATCTTCAATCTCTTTGCATAAAAAAATTATATTCATCTATACGACTTATATAACTATTTAAGGGTTTGCAACAAGTAAAAGTTTGTTTAAAATGAAGTTAAAGAAAAATAAAATATCAACACTTACAATAGTGACTTTTGTATAAAATTTGAATGGATGAATATGTTAAAACATTTAAATTAACAAACCCTAAAGTGAGATAAGATATAGTTTTCTTAGCAACACAGGGTAGGCTCATGGGGTGCGGGTTTTTAGTAAAGATTGTGAAAACTTCAGCAGCTGAGGTAGAGATAGCTAGGAAATGTCAAGAGTGATAATGACCGTAGTGATTATGCTTGTTTTATTAACTAGTTGATCGCTTCAAAAGAGTGTGGTAAAGGTTGGCTACTCTCTCTATATAGCTTTGTAAGACGAATTGAGAGACTAAAGACAACATATTGATAATAGTAATCTTGATTGAAAATCTATATAATCTTGAATCTAAATGTTTTTTTCTTTTTTTCAAATTTTTATTCAGGAAAAAGCATAGTCGTGTTAATAACGAGTTACAAAGATAAAATAATTCTACTTGATATCTTACAATATATATCATTATACATACCAATACAATATAAGGCTTTAAACATCATAACCTTAAGTAAAAATAGTATGCATTTATAACATATTCAACAAATAACATCTTCAAACAAATGGTCAAATTTCATTCATTTACAGATTTGGCAGTTTATCTAACAACCTAATTTCTTCAAAAAAAGTCAAAACTTAACAATTTTTGTACAAATCTTAGACCGATTTAGTTAATGATTATATATTTAATATCTACGTTAACAAGGTTAATTTACCTCACTCATATTTTAAAAAAAAAAAAAAGATGAGGCTGGGGGACATTTTAATTTCTTCAGTAGTGACAATCCACCATTGTTGGAGCAGTGGACAAATGAACGGCCGGTGGTTGTTTGTTCTCATTTTCTCCCGCCGGTGAGAAACCACCGCCCCGTTTCTGCCGTTGATCGTCATTACCTCCGGCCACCGTCGTCTCCCGCGGTGCCGGAAGGTTGAGATCCAAACCCAAACATAATGCATCATCTTTAGCCAACTTCCGTTCACAAACCTCCACCGTGGTCACCGGACTATACGGAACCAACGACAACGTGGTGGCGTTCGTGGTGGCGTTCGTGGTGGCGCTGGTGCCATTTCCGCCTTTGTTTCTACCACCCGCCACCCGGTGCCGCCTCATGTGGCCACCCAACGCCTGACCGGAGTTAAACTCGGTGCCACAAATTGAACATTCGTGAAGCCTGGAGGAGGAGGGTTTCGTCGTGCTTCCGATCAAAGAACCGCGGTTATTCAAGTGAAGTGAAAGGGAGGAAGACGATGAATAATGATAATCATTCCTCGAGAGGATCTCCGGTGGTGGTGGTGGTGGTTCGTTTTTGTCCATAAACGGTGATGGTTTCCGCATGTCGTCGTAGTTTCTAGGCTTTTTATGGCTGGCTCGATGGCCTCCGAGGGCCTGAAACGACGAAAAGGTACGGCTACACGTCTTACATTCGTAAACAAACACACCCCCGGCTCCGGTGGTTGATGATTGTATATACTTTTTGCTGTTAAACTTGCAAACATCCAATGATTGACCTCGGGATAGGAGGATCAACGACTCCGCGGTGTCTTCATCTTCCGTGGTGATGCTATCGGCCCGAAAACCCGAAGAAGACAATGGAGAAGAGGTTAAATATTCATTATTGTTGGATGGTGAAAATGCAAAACGAATTGGGGATTGAGGCCTTTGACGTTTTGTACGTTTGCCTTTGGCTACATTGGTGATATCTGTGGGACCATCGTACTCGGGCCCACGGGCGGGTGGCGCGGTGGTGGTTTGGTCGTGGGCAGCCTCCATGGGTTGCTAGGATATGATGATGGTTAGAACCAGTCAAGAGCATCACCGAGCTTGAAGATGGAAAAATATATGGAGAGAAAATATAGGGTTAATTATGAGGAATTAAGCAATGCAAGTAGTAAGAGGTGGTGGTGATTTGTATATTGTTTTGCATGTGAGTGGGAGATGGAGAGAGAGAAGTGCATGGTGAATGGTGGATGGCATACAAAATTTATAAAATAAAGGTCAAATCTTTTCTTACATGTAAATATTATATCTGTCTCTACATTTTTTTATTGTATTAATTAATTGTGACCTTTAACTTTATTCAATGGAATTGTACGTCAGGGTTTCAGCGGTTTGATTTGTGTTTAATTTATAACGTCTAGCGTCTGTGGTAATATTTCAGTTCTCTCTTTGTTGTTCGAATAAAATAGAAACTTTAGATTGTGCAATCAAAGTATCACGCTTAAGTTATTCATTGGACATGTGTTACATTCATAACTGAATAATACATTTCTTTTTCGCTACGAACATCCTATAATGTGCAATCCTATTTTTTCATAATCAACGTCTCCAATAACAATCTGTCACAACCTCAAATTGTACCTACCGAGTTTTACTGTGAGACGCGTGACAAACCAGGATCTCAGACACGCTCATATCAAACGACACTATATGCGTTTAAATAAACGTTTGAACTTTAATCACAGTAAAACATAGTTTGAATAATAATTAGTACGGAAGCATACAAGTAAAATCTAAAGCCAATACTAAAAGTTGCACAAAACATGGAGCTCGAGAAAACATGTTTAAATCATGTGTCAACACAAGGTTGGTGAGTTTATAGGTTTAAACAACAGATTATATGTTTGAAAATATTGACATGGTAAAGTAAATAAAGCATATCGATAGTTAGCTAGCTTATAATCAAGTTATTTAGTGTTTCAACACTACAAGGAAGAAGACTAATAGCGGCGACATTTGTCGCCGCTATTGATGGGCATTTTCGCCGCTATTAGTATTAGCGGCGACATACATGTCGCCGTTAAAGAGTCGCCGCTAATGACTTGTCACTAATGGATATCTAGTCGCCACTAAAGGTGTCGCCACTAATACCCTTTTTTTACGGCGACACTGTCGTCGCTATATATGCTACAAAAAATTTGGGGGAGGACTTTTACCGCCGCTAATAGTCAATTTTTCATTTTAAATTTATTTTAATTTTTTTTTCCATTTTTATAAACCGAATAAACCTGTGTAAAAATAAACCCAGATTTCCAGATATCCCAACAACACAAATAACATAAACATACAAATAATATTAAGAAGTACAATACGAGGTTTAACTAAATATGCTAAATACATATTGTTTAACTTCAACTTTAAATGTCGTTAAAATAAACGTAAACTACTTAACCGCTATCCTATTCATCGTCCTTGTCCGAATCATCTTCATCAGCTTGTTATGTACCTTTTTGAGAGACAATAAGTTGCGTAATTTGCGACATAAAGTTTGCATTTTGAAATAGACTTGCGATTTGAGCCTACAAAACAAAACATACATTATAAGTTGTTGTATTTTGACAAAGTATAAATTATAAGATCACACATTCAACTTTAAATATATAATGTGTTCTTCTATCATTTTAATCCATTTCAACCAAAATGTACATAATTCAACTTAAATTTAACTATTTTGACCCGTTTAAGATAAACCAACAATGATACAGTTAACACCTTCAAGTTTAAGCAGATAAAGTTTATTTTTACTCATTTTGACCCGTTTTAACTCAAATTAGCGTGACTTTTACTATATCAAGTGTGTCTGTATCATTTTGATCCATTTCAACCAAAATATACATAATTCAACTTAAATTTAACTATTTTGACCCGTTTAAGATAAACCAACAATGATACAGTTAACACCTTCAAGTTTAAGCAGTTAAAGTTTATTTTTACCCATTTTGACTCGTTTTAACTCAATTTAGCGTGGTTTTTACTATATCAAGTGTGTTTGTATCATTTTAATCCATTTCAACCAAAATATACACAATTCAACTTAAAATTACCTATTTTGACCCGTTTAAGATAAACCAACAATGATACACTTAACACTTTCAAGTTTAAGCAGTTAAAGTTTATTTTTACCCATTTTGATCCGTTTTAACTCAAATTAGTGTGGTTTTAACTATATCAAGTGTGTTTGTATCATTTTGACCCATTTCAACCAAAATATACATAATTCAACTTAAATTTACCCATTTTGACCCGTTTTAACTCAAATTAGCATGGTTTTTACTATATCAAGTGTGTTTGTATCATTTTGATCCATTTCAACCAAAATGTACATAATTCAACTTAAATTTACCTATTTTGACCCGTTTAAGATAAACCAACAATGATACACTTAACACCTTCAAGTTTAAGCAGATAAAACTTATATAACTTTAATACCTCTGAAAGTGTCTGAGGTGTTTGTTCCTGCTCATGGACAAACGAAGTCGACCCTGCAGATAAAGACGGTTTACGTCCAATCCCTCTAATATGTCTGTGGCGTTCTCCCAACACCGACTCAAAAACTTCGGTCTCGTTCAGTGATGAACAATTTTCTTCGTTTTGGGATTGACTTATCTCATCAAACAGTCCTTTGAGTTTATTATATATTTAATTAA
>BJCN01146440.1:0-10439 GCA_018326445.1 Flaveria brownii
TCAGCCAAACTGTTATTCTTTGATCATCTATCAATAAAAGACTATGATCTAAAAATTACATGTGTTGGGTTTTGTATTCACCACCTTCGTATTAATCAAAATAAAGTTATAAGCAAAAATTTATCAAGTTTTTGGACCAGTTTGAACATCTTTAGAAAATTCAGCTGATACTCATACGTGAAATAGTTACAATTAGCGTTCTGTACTTTGAATGTAGGTACAAAAAATATAGCATAGATGCAAAGATAAAACATATATGGAAAGTATTTCTACATATTTCGAAAATAGTATGGAAGATTTCTATACTCAAAAAGAAATTTATGCCAAATTGTGAATATAAGTAAATACACGAAAAGATGTTGACATATCCCATGACCATAAAGGTAAAGTCTAATCTGACATCTTTACTGTCATAAAAATATACTTAAAAAAATACTTTATGAATCTATTAAAAAGTTTTCAGTGGCCTGCTAACGGCTACTTGCCGAATTTCATGAGCCTAATTGCAAGTTTTGTAATCTTTGATAAGTGATCACCATATTGAAGACTATGAGATGAATTTGATTTCTCCTAATGGTTTTATGGTTAACTGTAATAGCCAGAATTTTGAATCTTACCTATTTTGGCACTTCAGAATATAAAATGATTTGCACTCCCCAAACCATTAGAAGATGTATTTCCAGCATCAAGAACCACATTCATCTGCAACACAACAAAAAAATAATGAATATTACAGGGGAAAGTAGTTTTGAACAATATGGTTATTTAAAAAAAAAACTCAGCAGCATATTCATATGTTAAAATGTTAAAATGAATATGAAAATTGTTAAAATGAAAAACTGAACTTATGAGCCTCATAGGTTGGATTGATCCTATTCAGTTTTCTAGTTATGTTTACCTGATTTCCTTTTTGTAACTTTGTATCTTATACATATGTATATACAGGTCATTACCTCATGAGAATGAGAGAAAAAAATATATATATCCAAATCTAACTAGTAGCATCAGAGTCTGAGCCTTAGTTCTAGGTACAAGTCCAATCAGCAAAACCTTAGCTCGCCGCAGAAACCTAGTCCGTTGGTGGAACTCTAACCGACCACAGTCCCGCTGATCAAGCCCCTAGTCATCAGTTCTCTTGTCCACGTAGTTAATTCCAGTGCACAAAATTGACTGATCTATATTGTCTGCGTCAGCCAATTTTGGTGATCATAATTGTTGATTTCAAGAGTCCATGGAATCCAGTACCTGAAGGCATGTCCGAGGTTCATATTCTAGTTCTAGTTTGCCATTCCCAGACCCACTATCTGCGACGTTGTTTGCCATGAAACTAGATCCGTCTGGTCCATGATCCTACTGTTCCAATGCAACAGTCTAACAGCTTCAGTGCTTCAATGTGATTAGTTTCTAGACTCATAAACTGGGCCATTTGTGTTCCAGATCCAACACAAACTGAGAGTTGCTTGTTCATTTACATATTGTTATTGAATACAATGGTCAAGAAACCCATTGATCTCTACCACTTCCATATTGTTCTTACTGCTCAAGATCATCATTGTTGTCCGTATTTGATATTCTTGTCCAGATGGCTTCAAGTGTTGGTCAACTATGATTCATAATCCTTGTTCCAGTCCCTTTCTTGTTCATGTTCCTCGTTCCAGATGGAGTCAATTTCCTAGTCCAAGAATCGAAGTCGAATTACACTGAAGTTACATACACGACGTATCATGATTCATGAGTGCAACAGAGGAGTTCTCTTGTAATACATTAGTGATTGGATGGAATGAATATGGTGACCTTTTGTGTGTAACAAGTGGGACAAGACTAACATCCATGCCCCAACATGAGGAGGGTTGTTAGATATTTCAATAGGATTGAATAGGCAGAGTTGAGGGCGGACCTTGGAGCAACTGGTAAGGTTGTTGCTTTGTGACCTTGAGGTCATGGGTTCTAGCCGTGGAAACAGCCTCTTGCACAAAATTGTGCAAGGAAAGGTTGCGTACATCAGATCGCTTCGCGATCCGGCCCCTCCCCGGACCCTGCGCAAAGCAGGAGCTTCATGCACCGGGTACGCCCTGAATAGGCAGAGTTGCCTTGATTCAGTTTCCTTATTCCCTTCTCGTAGCCTTGTATCGGCTAGATTAGAGGTCATTACCTTGTAAGAAAGAAATAAATTAAACACTCCTCATATCTAATTTGTCCTACAGGGAACAAGATAAATAATTCAGGTACAGTCCAACCTAAAAAACCCACTACAGTCCGATTCGAAAAGCATCGTGTGCTTTGGCACCATGAGAATGTATCAGAAACTCTAGTCGCCAACATCTCCTTCCATATCCTAGTGTCCCCATATCCAATGTGCCATCTCATGCTCAAATGATGATTGAGTTGAGTCTCATCAAGATGAACCCCAGTTTCTAATAGTAATCAGGTCTACTATGAGTGGACTTATGGTAACTGCTCAAAGGTAAAATAGCAGACAGAGAGAACGGAGTCGGATAAGAAAAACACAGTTTTATTAAGATGCACGTAAGAAATAAGCATATAACATATTGAACCTCAAAATCTACCCTAATGTGAAAAACTAACTTTCCAGAAAGATGTCCAAGCCCTATGTGAGCAAAAACCTAGTATAAACATTGATCCAAGTATGTCAAGTATAACATGTATATGTAGCTCAAGATATATTTACGTATACTCAAGAAACAACTTTACCCACGAAACTGAGACAGTACTTGTCTAGCATTAAAGTACATACCAGAGCTCAGCCCACGTTAGACGCCATGCCAGACTTTCTTCAAGCTAGCCACCAGACAATGCAAAATGAGCAGCTCACCTCTGATTGGATGGTAGCAAGGATTTCTGACTACTGAGCTATATTATAGCATTATTAGATGAAGATTTAAGCAAAACATCGCACCAAAACAAGATATATGAGACTGCAAAAATGGTTGTTGGAACTGCTGCAGACAGATCAACATGAGTTGTAGTACGCTTCATGAACAGGCTTTAACAATGTTATCGACCCCACTGATTTTGGCCTTCAGAAAACAACTTATAGTATTGCTGACATATCAACTTAATAGTTTCTCCATTACAATCTGGTGAAGAGCTTACAGATCACCTCAAGAACCTAGACTATAGTACAGCTAATAAACCACTTATAGCACGATTTTTCAGCTATTCCTGGTAACACCAAATTTGTCAGAAGTACTGTACTCGCCAAATCATAATACGAAATATCTCAGGTAACTTAACAAAAATGTATCTAGTCTTTTAAAAAGACACGTTATCTCAAAGAGCTCCACATCATTGATCATGCTAGTCTTCAGGCACCCTGCATGCCGTTTGCTTCTATGTGATTGGGTTCCATTTTTCTAGACCAGTGCCCTAAAGAGTTTTGAGAAATATTGATAGAGATAACATGTACCTTATCATTTGAGATAAAGAAAGGAATGAGTAGTTAGATGACTGCTTTTAACACTCATAATGCTAGACTATATAACTTAACATACGTTTTTTCTTTAGAACTACATAATACGAGCTTGGCGCTAAGACGTCTTGATTCAATGGAATCTGCGATTAGTTTTCTACATTTTAAACACTCCAACTACACGTATAACGCGTGCTAAGCCTTGCAATCATTGCGGTCCCCAATAGCTCATCTGAACCCAAGGATCCTCCAATTGATGCTTTCAATCTCCAAGTTTGAAGGGAGGAAAAAATAGTAGATCAGATATATAGTAATAAGGTATCATGGCTCTAGTAAGATTTAAGGATGTGGGCATGTATAGCCATAGTAATATCAAGAATCAAAAACAAAACCACATGGTGTAACCAATACAAGAAATCCTAAAGATCAGGTAATTTAACACTGCGATAATCATACCACACAAGAGGATCATCATGTCCATAGTTTATAGTAAAGCAACCCAGCATTCGTACTGCACTCAGTTAAATAGCCTAAAGTTCAAATAAAGGGATTACTTATTAAAATGCAAACATAAGAAAACCATACACTTCCACCAACCCAATAAGCTTTTTTTTTGCAAATTGGAGCACAAGCTATCCGCATTTCAGTGACGGGTTCGAGGTTTCTCTGGCCCAACCCTTGGACCGGAACTTGAACCATATAATAATGGACCCTTCTCAGCAGCACCCTGAGGAACAATGAAGATACTTCAATCCAGTAAGTAAAAACCACAAGCTGAAACTGACAGGCCCATTTGAGTATTGACTCGTTTAAGAAAAGACTCGTTCCCACCCAAATTGACCCGCCTATTTTGCCACCTCTAAGGCTAAGTAGAAGTTTGAAAAATATAGCAAGTAATACCAGTTGTATGCCATATCTATCACCATAAGGAGGAGGAAAGCGGCCATCTGCACTTCCATATATCATCCCATAGGAACCACCTAAATAACCAGGTATCAAAGAATCATGAGAAAATATTAGTGATACTAGACTCAAACTAAAATATTAGTGATACTAGACATCACATCCTTGTCTAATTCACACCACAATGACCTCCAACTTCAATCAAACACACTTAGTGGCTTAGGCATCTTTTCTGTTTTCTCTTATCAAGCAGACTAAAGTACAACTGTACAAGAAAAATATATGAAGAAAGAAACTATATGAAGAAAAAATAATTCAGTGTGTACTTGGTTACTAAACAAAAGGAAAGAAATTAAGTGGCACTAATTATGGTTTTAAGCTAGGCTACCTAGAGGTCAGCCTAAAAAGCAATTAACTTTAGCCAAATATAAAGGCAACTAAAAGTATATAATAGTAAATACCAGCACCCCATGGTCCAACATCAGTATTTGTAAGTTCCACACGAAGCTTTTCGACTTCACGTGCCATAGAAACCAAGCTCTTCTCCATTGCTTGTCTTTGTTCCATAAGCTCCATACCTCCTTTTTTTTCATAATCAATAGCAGCTCTACAAGATACAAAGTAACAGTATTATATAAACTCTTTCAAAACTTTAGGCATTTAAGGTTCCAAGATAGAGGTGAAATAAATTAATTACCTAGCATGCATAAGCTCCTGAAGAATTCTATCACGCTCTTCTCTTAAAGCTGGAAGTTGCTTATTTTCATTTTGCAGATCTGCAAGGTCTTTCTTGAGAATCTGAATCTGTCCAGATAATTCATGTCTTATAGAATTTAACCTCTCAACTTCAGCATGAAGATGTTTAACCTCGTTTTTCAAAGGTTCGGTGGCACGAAGATCAGCTTCTAGTTTCAGACCATTTTCAATAAGCTTCCTTGAATGCATTTCATTTTGTTCCTGAATATCAGCAAATGCAATATTCATTCGCCTAAGTTCCTCTTTAGCAGCACCCAACTCTCGTTGTAGAGCAATTCGGTCTTCAACTAAATTCCTATTTTCACCCAAAAGCCTGCGGATTTCACGATGTTGGATTTCAAGTTCTTCCTCCAGCATGGCAGGATGAGGTGGCATAGGCCGCGTCATAGGGGCTCGTGATGGAGGCCCTCCCGAAAGATACACACGGTTCTCATATCCCTCGCGAGGGTAACGGTTTCTCCCTGCCATCTAATATGACCCTAAGATAATGGACAAAACATCTCATCAAGTAACTAGATTATATAATTTATGCGCTAAATTAGTAAGAGAACAGTTAAGAGATAACGTGTCAACAGATATAAGAATTAGGAAATTGATGCCATTAATGACATAACTGCTTTATGATGACTGATACCTTAGCTAAAATACTCATACGAAGTCAATGCCATTCAGCATTTATGTTTATATTCATTTGTTTTAAGAGCGAAGTGAATGAGAAAGAAAGAAATCTTGAACGCTAATGAAAAAGGATAAATACAGATTATTAAAATAATCAAAAGGTTAAATGGGCATTTGCGGAACAGGGAAACTTAAAATCAACTGAATATTTTCCTGTTGCTACGAAGTTAGTTATATCGGTACTGACATGTAGAATAATACCTTACATAAGAGGAGTATAAAACCAAAGTAAAGCAGTCAATCTAATCGGACCATTTTGTCTCTATATCATCCATCCCACTACCACATGTCACGCATATTTTGAATCAAAATATTAGATCACAGGCTAGGGCTTCTATTCCTAAGAGCCTGCTATTTTACTTTTCTTATTATTGTATGTTTTTCTAAATCAACTATCACCATTTACAGAAACTCCCCATGTACGACATTACAATCTATGACATTTGATCCCCTTGTATACTAGCAAGTCCATTTGGTCAAAGTCTTGAAATCAGTTCACTCGTTATGCTCGATATACTAAGGTAACACGCAGAAAGTTGGCATGTGGATGTAAGGGAAACCATCAAATGTTGACATGTGACTATATCAGTTAGAAGAGGTGTTATTAAAAGTTTATATAGATCACTTCAACAATAGATTATAATTTGTGATTCTTTGCACGTGTAATCCTACTACAAATTGTATAGACCGAATACATGTATATCCTATGCATACGAAGACAGAAGTGAAAGCGCACCAGCAATTAGACATTCCATTTATATCAAACCTTAAACTTTTAGGCAAAGTTACTGTCCTTAAACCCAAAATCAGACTACGTTCAACTATTTACAGAACTTCTCAAGTTAGATGATAATATCGGTTTGACCGTGTATAATACTCCTTTTCAGGTGATTCAAAGACCAATAAAGCAGTCAAGGTAAATTGTTGTATCCTAGTATCCTACCAGTTAAAGCTGCCCCAGCAGCCAAGATACTAAGATCCACAATGTCTTTCATGCGTCTCTCCGTAAAGCTAAATTAGTCAAGCAATTAAACCCTTATTCACCCATTATTCTTATAGCCTCTTAGGCTTGAACCAATAGTCATAGACATCTAAATCATCAAAGAAGACTACACCGAATACAAATTGTCTTCACTCTTCCACGCGTATTCATAATGATAATGCTAATACAAACTTTAATCGAAAACTATAACTCAATATCTATTCCCAGCTAGCTGACTTATGTACAATCTCTCATTTGATTCTCCCACTCCCCCACACAACTTATTATTCCAGCTATATCAGCTCAAATATCTTACTCTATTACCGTATCGATCTGCTCATAGAAATAAGATCAATCCAGATATATATCAATCCGACTTATCTCCTCGATAGCTCCATTAATGGTAAACGACTATAATTTTCGCTCAGAATCAAGGGAGACAACACATCCTACGGAACAGATAATCGAAAGAACAAATCGAATACGAAACCCTAGGATTACAAAACAGCAATATCTGCGTAGAAATAACGACTTTTCTGTAGAGACATATAGAGAATCAAACAACGAAATTATGCAATACGAACCTCGATTTGATGAAGAAAGTATGATGAATTTTGCGATGTCGTTTATGTTAATTTGATTGTTGAGTTGAAAAATTGGAACCACAACACCTGCGTGCGATTTATGAAGAACAAAGAATTTGGTGGTTATTAATTCGGGCACGCTTTAGGTTTACAATTTTTGGTAAATTGTCCTTTTCGTCCCTTTAATTTAGTAAAAATTGTCATTTTCATCTAATAGTTTACTTTTTCGCATTTGGGTCTCTGTGATTTACAAATCTTGTCATATTCATCCAGTTCGTTAACTCTATCCAATATTCTCCTGTTTTATTTTTCTATTTTTTTAAACCCCATTTAATATATCCCCTTTAAATAAATTGTTATTTTAGTCATGTGGTTCTGACATGTTTGTCAATTCAGTTCAAAAATCCCACCACCTTAGCATAAAACACCATATCACCACACACTGTGATGGAACCACCATGTAGACGTAGGGTACAAATAACCCACACAAGACTGGGTACCCGAACCCGAAAGCCCAGCCCATGCGGGCGGAACGGGTAAGCCAGCAGGACACGTGCCCCATATTTAATTACATCAGAATCACCCCAATCATAACTGATAATTCAGGTAACGGTCGGAGAACATAAAAGGTAATGGATTTGCGGGGGAATAATCCCTGTAAATCAGCACACGATTACAACAGGCAAACACTATAAATACCAGGTAAGGAGGATCGAGATCCTCATAAAATAATACACACAAAATTTCCTCCTTAATTCCCCCTTTCACGTATTTCCATTCAACCAATACTTACTCTCACGCCGGAGGGTCGTTCTAGGGATATTTCCCCCCTGGAATGCCTTAACTGGTGTTGTTTTCATTGTGCGTAAGTGTGAAGGTTCAGAGAGCATCAGTGGATCGAAGTTCAACAAGACCGGAACCATCCAAAGTTGGACCTCGTATTTGCACACCACACCACCACCACGCCGTAAAACCACCACCACTCCATCGGAACCACTAAATCATCACCACCACCCTATCATAAAACCACCAACACCACACCAGACGGGCACCACCACCACACACTAGATCACCACCACCATGTGGACCCTAGAAACCAACCGTTAATCTCTAACTTATAACAAACCCCTTCGAAAACGTATATGGAACCCTTGAAAATGAGTATTGTAGATGTATTAGTAGGCTTTGATATGCATTTTCGAAGTGGTATATTACAAGTCCAATATTGATTGTCGATTTTTAGGGTTTATATGGTAGCGACGATCCGATGTGCGTGGTGGTGGTAAGCGCTCTAGTGTGGTGTTGGTGGCTTTGTGATGGGGTGGTGGAGGTGGTTCGATGATTCCTGTGACGGGTAGTGGTGTGGTGGTTATTTTTGGACTAAATGGGCAAATACGCTCAAACCACAGGGACTAAAATAGCAATGTATTTAAAGAGTATATATTAAATCAGGTTTTAAAAAAGAAAAATAAAAACATATATGTAAAATGACCAATATACTCCTCATTTAACGGAAATTTTGGATGGAGTTAACAGACTGGATGAATATGACAAGATTTATAAACCACAGGGACCCAGATGCAAAAAAACAAACTATTAGATTAAAGTGACAATTTTCACCAAACCACGGGGACGAAAATGACAATTTACTCTACAATTTTTTTCACCTAAATTACCAACATACTTTTCGTATTTGTCTCGTATAATCTCTTAATAGTTTTTGTATATGAAAAACTATCATACTTTAGGTTTTTTCACATAAAAGCTCATCAATAATTATTTACACGTTAATTTCACTTTATTTGTTATAACTTAAACCATTTAAGAAGCTCCCACAACTTAAACAATCCTAATTCAAGATCCTATAACTTAAACGAGCAACGTAGGGTTGGAAAATGCACACAAACAAAACAATCGGTGCAAAAGTTGTTTTACTTTCTTTTTATAATTTGCTTAAATCTAAAAAGTGAAGTGAATAAATAAGTAAATAAATATTGAGTGGTTTTTATGTGAAAAAACAAAAAGTATGTTAGTTTTTTATGTGCAAAAATTTATACAGGGACTTTTGTGAGAAAAAAAATGAAAATATATTGGTTTTTATGGTATTTGTCCGTTTTTAAACTACTTCATTCCGGTATTATTTTTTTTCTAATTCGGCCTTTTTTTCTTTTTTTCTCATTGATATATGAGGAATTAATTTAAGGAATAAATACATTCCTTAGGACATTCACATCCGTTTTTTTATCCTTATAAATACATTAAAAATAATTATTTTTTCTCTCGTTCTCAATTAAATAACAATTTAAATTACTTTTATCATTATATTTTTTTCTCCTCCACTCACAACAACTTTTAAAAATATTAAAATTATATATTAGTTGAAGAGTAATTCACTGGATACAAAGATAAATAGTAATTCACAACCACTTACAATCATTCTTTAAAATATAAAAAATACACTCGCATAAATATAGAGAACATATTGTGAATGCTCTTGAGGGCGGGCTTTGGCGCAGCGGTAAAAGCTGTTCCTAAGGGACCGAAGGTCTCAGGTTCGATCCGTGGAAACGGCCTCCCCACAAAATGTGGGGGAAATACCGCGTACATCTTCCCTTAAATGGGACGGACCCTCCCTGGACCCTGCGAAAACGCGGGAGCTCTTTGCAGCACCAGGTACGCCCTTTTTTATTGTGAATGCTCTTAGAGCACGCACATCCCATTCTTTATTTTCATCCTTATAATTATACTAAAATCATTACTTTTTCTCTTTTCTTTCAATTAAATAATATATTTTTATATCTTTTTCATTACCTTTTATCTCTCATCCACTCACAACCACTTTTAAAATATTAAAAAATTTATAAGGGTTAAACAGTGAATCCTTACATTTACAGATGAATAGTAATATTTTCTCTCTCCTATACTCACAACCACTTAAACCATTTCATATAATTTAAAAACTCTCACTCACATAATTTTAAAGAATGGGATGTGAATGCTCTTAGGTATAGGGAATAAGTCTTAACTCCCTAAACTTTAACTTTATTTTCAGTAACATGTTGAATTGATAAATTAATTGATTTCTCTAAATCCCCCCCCCCCCCCC
>BJCN01146598.1:0-10365 GCA_018326445.1 Flaveria brownii
TAAAGCGTAACTGTTCATCCACTTGAACTTCTTCTAGCGGTACGACCATCGTTTCGTCAGTTAAACACTTCTTCAGATTTGAAACATGGAATACATCATGGATTCAACTTAGCGAATCAGGTAGGGCTAATCGATAGGCTACTGGACCTATTCTTTCCAATATCTCAAATGGTCCAACGTATCTCGGATTTAGCTTTCCGCACTTGCCAAACCAAACTACGCCTTTCCATGGTGAGACTTTTAATAAAACTTTGTTGCCAATTTGGAACTCTAAGGGTTTCCATCGCTTGTCCGCATAACTCTTCTGTCTGTCGCGTGCTGCAGCCATACGGTTCCTTATCTGCACAATTTTCTCAGTTGTCTCATGTATTAACTCAGGACCCGTCAGCTAACTATCACCAATTTCAGCCCAGCAAATTGGTGATCTACATTTTCTTCCATACAAAACTTCGAAAGGTGCTGCCTTTATGCTAGTGTGATAACTGTTGTTATAAGAAAATTCCACCAATGGTAGGTGAACTTCCTATTTATTCCCGAAGTCAATCACATAAGCATGTAGCATGTCCTCTAATGTCTGTATAGTACGCTCACTTTGACCATCAGTCTGTGGGTGATAAGCAATACTCATATCCAGAAGTGCGATGTGAAATGAGCGTCGCGGTCTGAAATAATTGAGATCGGTACACCATGTCTCGATACGATCTCCTTCAGATAGAGTCGGGTTGATTTCTCCATCTTGTCTGATTCCTTAATTGCTAGGAAGTGAGCAAACTTTGTCAATCGATCCACGATAACCCATATTGTGTCACAACTAATAGAATTGCGAGGTAACTTGGTGATAAAATCCATAGATATCTGATCCCACTTCCACATAGGGATCTCGAGTTGTTGTAGTAGACCAGACGGTTTTTGGTACTCCACTTTCACCTTCAAGCATGTCAAACACTTGCTTACATAAGTAGCTACATCCACCTTCATGTTAGGCCACCAGTAGTGCGCCTTCAAGTCATGGTGCATCTTGTCAGATCCAGGATGTATAGAGTACTTAGACTTGTGTGCCTCACTCATCACCAAGTCTCTTAGATTTCCATGTCGAGGTATCCAAAGTCTATCCATGAAATAACGAATTCCATCCTCTTTCACCTCTAATTGTTTCCCCATTCCACGTAACCACTCGGACCAATGTTTTCTGCTTTCAAAGCCTCTGTCTGTGCTTCTTTAATTTGCTCAGGCAATTGAGTGTTGATCGTAAGCTGTAAAGCTCATACTCTTCTAGGCTTAGAGGTTTCTTTCCGGCATAGGGCATCAGCAACCCGTTCGCCTTCCCTGGATGATACTTGATAGCACAATCATAATCGTTCAGTAGCTCCACTCAACTCCGTTGCCTCATATTCAATTCCTTTTGCTCAAAGATATGTTGAAAACTCTTGTGATCGGTGTAGATAGTGCACTTGGTACCGTACAAGTAATGTCTCCAAATATTTAAGGCAAAAACCACCGCACCCAATTCCAAGTCATGGGTGGTATAGTTCTTCTCGTGAACCTTCAGTTGTCTTGAGGTATAAGCTATCACCTTATCATGCTACATCAAGACACATCCTAATCCTTGAATTGAAGCGTCACAGTAGACTACGAAATCATCATTACCTTCCTGTAATGCCAATATCGGCGCGCTACACAGTTTCTGCTTCAGCAACTGGAAAGCAGATTCCTGACTCTCACTCCATTTGTATGTCGTTCCTTTATGAGTCAAAGCTGTGAGAAGTTATGCAATCTTAGAGAATCCTTCGATAAACCATCGATAAGATCCTGCTAACCCAAGGAATTGTCGTATCTCGCTCAGCGTTTTGGGTACAGCGCAATTCTTTATTGCCTCAATCTTGGTAGGATCCACATGTATCCCCTTCTCATTAACAATGTGACCTAAGAATTGCACCTCACGTATCCGGAAATCACACTTAGAAAATTTCGCGTACAGTTGTTCTTTTCTAAGCAGTTCTAAGATTAAACGTAAGTGCTCCTCATGCTCCTCCTTAGTCTTTGAATAGATCAATATATCATCTATAAATACAATGAAAAATTGATCAAGATAGGGTTTCCACACATGATTCATGAGATCCATGAATACTGCTGGTGCATTCGTCAACCCAAATGGCATGACCAAGAATTCGTAATGGCCATATCGTGTACGAAAAGCAGTCTTCAAGATGTCCTCCTCTCGAACCCTCAGCTGATGATTCCCAGACCTCAACTTGACCCTTGCAGTTGATCAAACAAATCATCTATTCGAGGTAAGGGATATCTATTCTTGATTATGACTTTATTCAGTTCCCTATAGTCAATGCACATCCGAAATGTGCCATCTTTCTTCTGGACAAACAGAACAGGGGCTCCCCAAGGTGATGTGCTAGGTCGGATAAAGCCCTTATCTAAAAGCTCCTTAAGTTGTGACGACAACTCCTGTAAGTCATTCGGTGCTAATCGATAAGGTGCCCTAGCAATCGGGGTTGTGCCAAGAGTCAACTCGATCTGAAATTCCACTTGGCGGTGAGGTGGCAATCCAGAAAGATCCTATGGAAACACCTCAGGAAAATCACGTACTACGGGAATATCCTCCATCTTTCTTTCTTCCGGTTGCTTATCAGTAACGAGTGCCAATATGGCTAAACGACCTTTCCTCAATAACTTTTGTGCCTTCATATATGAAATGATGCCTATCATTGCACCACTCCATCACCTCTGACCGTAAGGACTTCTTCACCAATAGGAATCCGTATGATCTTCTCATGACATATGACTTCCGCTTGCTTGTCGGAGAGCCAATCCATGCCTATCATTACGTCAAAACTTCCAAGCGTAACAGGCATAAGATCGATGGTGAATGTGTGACCAGAAAGCTCTATCTTGCAATCTCTAAGAATATGCGTTACGTGAGTCTGTTTACTGTCAGTTAATTTTACAGTGTATTTAGATTCTAAGGCTGAAGGCACGTCACTTAAAAGACTACAGAACATTAAGGACACAAAACTTCTATCGGCTCCAATATCGAATAGTACAGTAGCAAAAAGTCCATTAACCGAAAATTTACCAGTAACAGTCGTAGTGTCGTTTAAGGCCTCACCTGTGCCAATGACGAAGTCTCTTCCCTTAGCACCATTGTTGTTGTTGCCACCACTACTGTTGCCATTACCGTTATTATTGTTGTTGCCATTATTGTTGTTGTTATGGCCATTTTTATTGTTGCCATCCCCATTCTTCCTCAGTTATAGGTAGTTGTGCTTGTAATGGCCTTCCTTTCCACATTCGAATAAACCTTTGGGAGTCTCCTGAGTTTGCTATGGCTTCCTCATCAGTTCACCACGACAGTATTTAGCTCCGTGTCCAATCTTCCCACAGCGCTGGCATTTGAAGGTATCATACCTTCCCACGTGATGGTAATTGCCCCAGTTGCATTGGGGGTTTTTACCGCCGTAACCACTGGGTTCTTGATTGTTGGGAGTCACCTGGTTGAAACTTCGGTTATTGCCAAACCTCCATTGTTGTTGAATTGGTTGTTGCTACTGGGGTTGAGGTTGACTACTTGAAGATGATGCTTTGTTGCTGGGACTATCCCACTTTCTCTTGTTATCGGGCACGCTCGGCACAACACCCCGCTTGGGTAGTCGTCCCTGCTCCACCGCTTGATCAGTTAGCTTATGACTAACCGGATGGCTTGCTGAATAGTGGTGGGTTGGAAGCAGTCACCATCCTTTGGATGTCAGGTACCAATCCCCGGATGTAGTGCTCGACCCTTTTATGCATTTCCTTCACCATCCCCGGGCATAAAGTGGCTAGTTCGTGGGTCCGGGTGGTGTAGGCCTTGATTTCAGAGCCCTGTATCTTTAGCTGCCAGAACTCCATTTCCAGCTTTTGTACCTCGTTGCGAGGAGAGTACTCCTCAGTCATGATCTCATTGAATTCAACCCAAGGGAGATCATTAGCCATAGCATGGCCCAGCATTTAAACCAGAGCGTTCCACCAGGAAAGAGTCGCACCTTCCAGGGTCCCGGTGGCATACTTCACCTGATCAATAGGTGGGCAGTTACATTTAGCAAAGACAGACTCTGTCTTCTCGAACCACCACACTAATCCTACAGCTCCTTCTGTCCTGCTGTAGGTGTATGGTTTGTTGTCCATAAAGGACTTGTAGGTACACAATGGTGGTCTTGTTTTAACACAACAAACATTGGTCAGATATCATATACGGTTAACTAGGATAATAGGTTTAACTTCCAGTTGTCATTTACCTGCTGGCTGTCCCGGCTGGGTAGCAGGCACCGTTGCTTGAACGTGCTCGTTTATTAAGGCAGCTAAGTCCGCAGGCATCATATTTATGGCACCGCCTCCACGGCCTCCGGTGCCACCTCCACGCCCACGCCCACGTCCACATCTACCGGCGTCCATTTTTCACTTTACATTCACAAATACAATAATGAGTAACAGCCAACATATTTATCTCATCAAAGTATAGTAAACAATAAGAAATAATGATTTCATCACAACCACAACATTTATAACAAAAATAATAACTAAAGGTAAATAAATTGCAAACGAGTCAAAAAATATTCATCAATGTCAAATTTTGAGTTTGTCAGTTGGGTAGGAAACAACCTTTCCCACATAGGTTTCAAAAGAAAGAAACACTACATAGTCTAAGTCATACAAAAATAAAATCAATCCACAACGTCTCACCCATCGTTGTCATCCTCCATTTCTTCTGGTTCCTCTTCCTCCTTAGGGGCTTCCTCAGGGTCCTCATCCTCAGGGTCCTCTGCTAGAGCAGGAGCTATAGCAACCTGGTGTGCTGCCAATTAGGCTTCTAGAGCTGCAAAACTATCATTTGCCCTTCACTCCTGCTGCTCTAGTCCAGTCATGAGTCTCGTAAGTGCTATTATGATGTCTTCCATAGTATAACCCCCACTTAGGGTCTTCACATGCCGCTCCTCAAGCGTATCCACCTGTTGTCGCAGTTCTTGTACCTCGTGCTTCGGGGTATAATTCTCATTAGTGAGTTTTTTTGGCTCATTGCTGCTCAGTATCCAGTGCAACCACTAGTGCAATAATAACTTGCTCGTTTGACTGTACCGTCCGTGGAAGAGAAGGTGTAGGCTACTCAGTGTTGTTCCTAGTTCTTGGCCTCGGATCAGGCACGCGTTCCCTATACATTAAGTGATCTATGAACTTAGGGTAGAAGCTCCAGTCTCGTGGAGTATCACGCTCCATGAAGGTAAAAAGTTGAACCCATTTAACTTCTTCAGAAGGGTAATAATGTCGAGGACAGTCAGGTACTGGTGAATAGGGAGATGGGGACTTAAAACGTGTAGGAGATACCGGTCGCTTACCCGGAGCTCTCGATGATGATGCCATGCTGCAGAGAGTGTGATGTGTATGCCAATGAGTATACAGTAGAGGAACAAGTAACAAACTAATTGTGTGTGGTTATAGTCTAGTGTATATGCAACCTAGTTCCCTATAACCAATGGCTCTGATACCAATTTGTCACACCCTCAAAATTCGCGTGTAGGGTTTTACCGTAAGGCGTGTAACAAAACAGGATCTCAGTCATTAGTTACTCAGAATGACTCTACATGAACTAACAATCAAAATCAGAGTTTAACTTTAAATATTGCAGAAGCGTTTAAAATCCAAAACAGCGTAACATGTTTTAAAATGCGCAAACATACGCGCACAAAAGTTATGCAAAAACAATCATAGGTGTTCAACAAATATAAACAAAATATTGTTTCATGACATGCAGACACTTCATAATGTTGACCCGTGCAACGTGCTCCTAGGCAATGGCAACTCTTAACCTGAGAATAGCATACTAAACAAGTCAACACAATGGTTGGTGAATTCATGAGTTTGGGTTTAAAAATAATCAATGATAGTTCTAAGACAAAAGCAGTGTATTGTAATAGATAGCTAGTCTATACACAATTAATAATAATCATAGTGATTTCGCATTTGAAGCTGACTGTGTTACATTTGTTGCCTCCCACCATGACTTACCAGGTCGTGAAAATGTTCATTAGGACGATACTGCACTCGTCTGACCTCAAGTCAAATAGGTAGGACTCGTCAGACCTAGTAATACTACCCATGATTTCCTGCTAAATAATTATTAACAAACCGAAAGTGTGAGGACTTTCCATTGTAATCAACACCATATTAAAACCATACACGACTCATAACAATAAAGCGTTTGTAAATACCAGTATGCTATCTCCCCCAAAAGAGATTATGTAAAAAGAGTGGGGCATGAACTCACCTGATGCGCGTAAAGGATACTTAAGGTTTAACTTGACAAGAACAAGTGGGAAGACAACCTTCAGAGGTTACCTAGAACACACAAGTACATAAGTACGTGTTTACAGAGAACATAATGAAATCCTAGGTGCTCTACAAACCAAAGGACTCAAGGTTTCAGTAAAACAGACACGTTTGACCCAGTTGACCTGTTTGACCCGTTGGTGACATTATAGGTAATAATTCATTCAAACATGCATAAATATACTTCACACATGGTTAACATATCGATAAATCAAATATGGCACATCATTACTCATAAGTACTACCTAGATCATCATACCATCAAATATCATACAAGTCATGCGAAACTCAACTATTATCATGCTCAATAGCTATAACATAACTAACACGTCATACAAAGATCAAATCACACACCACATGCCATGTGAAGCCACTCACGACATCACACCCTAAACCCTGCCAATCCTACTAAGTAGGGGCCTCAGATTCGCACGTGTGTATGACAATCATAATCACATTCATTAACAAGGTTCTTTCCAATCAACATACACAATAATGATCAACTCCAGTCCCAGATATGATTCCCTACTCATAAATCACAATTCGTCATCATATGTGATCACTAAAACCTATACTCCATATATGATCAACCAAACATCCATACAACTCAATTAACACATTCTATTACATTAGATATCATCCACCAGCACTCTAACATAATCCTAACATCAAGAACATGTCCAAATCATCATATCCAATGTTCATCAAAAATAAAGTTTCCCTTTTGGAAAAGTAATACCCAAAAATGATCCAGCATCCAAATCAATCATAATTTCATCAATTTCATACATAATCAAGTTCATGCCATTCATTCGAACATGCTAATTATCACCAAATCATCCAAATTTCCAAAGATTGTTCACAAAAGTTTCTACTTTTAGTAAGTCATGATCAACATCTCAATTTCATGGGTTTTCTTGCATAATTCAATTAAACTAACATTCAAGCATTGTATCTAACATCATAACATCTCCAAATTATGAATTCCAAGAACAAAAAGTTTCCTCTTATTGCAAAGTATGAACTAGATGATCAATCCATGGATTTTCTTGTATAATCAACATAATCTAGCATTCATACAACCTTACTAACATCATATCAATAACTATCAATCATCAATTTCATGCCTTCATCACCAATTTTGAAATTAGGGTTCATCAAGAACAACCAACATGAAAAACTAATCAAAAATTAAACTTTAAGTGTGCTTAGATAATGATTTACACTTGAAAATAACTTGTAACACTTGGAAGCAAATCAAATTCCAATGCTACGCCTTGTTCTTAATCAAAATAGAATGGATGAAGGTGTTGGGTGATGTTTCGGCCGAATGATGGACAAGGGAGCTAGGGTTGGGTTTTGTCAAAGTTGCCTTATTTAACATTTACCTTTAAACTCGCCTTTAACTATGTTTTTATAACATTTAACCTTTGTATCATTTTTTTATAATTTTTAACTACAAGTCACCGGTATTGTTAGTCAATAATCATAGTCATATACATTTACAATAAGTCACACAACACATAAAACATATATATAACACATAGTCACGTTATCGCGTAAAATTTACAAAATAAGTATTTAAAATTCTATAAATTCACGAATCACATAAACACAAATAATAACGAACATTATTAATTAGATTATCGTTGTTTATCATAGATTATTATTATTAGGTCACCAACGCTCAATGACAACTAGTGTGTGCTTACGACACGTGTATGCAAGACTTAACAGAACTAACGGAGCTTGGTAATGGAAATTTATCAGATGTCACAGTGTCCGCTGCCATATTTGTAGCTAGTCTGTGACGTCCCACCCTCCTTGGGCCCGGGGTGTGACAGATTGGTATGAGAGCCACAAGTTGTAGAGAAATAGGGAATACCTTAGTAGACCCTAGGCTACAACCCTGATACCTTAGAACTGTCCTTCCTTGTGTAAATGTTGGGGTAAGCGGGTTGGATAAATTAATGATTTCACTTGATCAACGTAATCATAAATTTATCGGACGTGTAAATTCCAGCACAAAACCTAATTGTGACCTTTGGATTAGATGACTTAAGGATTTCTGTAAACACGATCAAAAGCTGAATTTTAATTGAGCTTCATGTTTGTTACTGCTTGATAATACTACTGTTCATTGACACCACTACTTATTGATACTAATACTATCGGATACTACCGCTATACGATACTACTGCCATTACTACTATTACTAGAACTATTACTATGATCATGAGCTATGAGAGACAAAATTACTCATGATAATTTTTACAGGATATCCAGACTATGGCTGGCAGAGGAAAGGCACATGCACGCTCTATTGATGAGACTGCTCCTGTTGGGACCCTCAGGAGGGCTAAGCCCCAGACGAAGTATGAGGCATACTTGCAGAGGTATGGACACCCTGGCTGGGTATCTGCGACCTCTGACGACACTGACCCATCTGAAGACTCCTCCTGGACATCACTGGCTAGGAGCCGAATGCGCTCCAACTAACCACATGTCGTAGCACCTACATACTCACCTATTCCACTTATTAGGAATAGGGGTGCCCATGTTCTCACTCGACCTAGGAAGAGTGCTAGACCAGGACCTTTCTTTTCTTTTAGGATGCCTCCTCCTCCACCTCCTCATGCAAGGGCATCGACACCAGCACCTCCTATGCTTGCCCCGCCTAGACGTTTGCCTCGTGTTGAGTACTGGATGCCATATAGGCATAGTATGTATGACGACCCTAGTGTAGTCGCTGGAGACCAGTACTCCCAGTCTAGCCGTCGGGCTAGTGACTTCGGTCCATCAGACCCTACTTTGAGCGAGATACTGAAGACTATCCAACGTCATGAGCTGGCCCTACAGCACGCAACGCAGACCTCTTAATTCGCCCAATTCCAAGCGATGATGGCGCCCCACAGTGTTCAACGCCTGGAGCAGGAGCAGAAGAAGAAAAGCTCAGGATGGTTCGGTTGGTTGAAGAAGAAGTGGCAGGGATGATGTGGGGATGATCGGATGAATGGCAGTTGGCTATAGGACTATTTGAGAAACTACTCTATCTATCTATTTCAGAGACAATTTCTATTTATGGGGGTGATGGCACCTTCCAATTTGTGAAACAATGACACTTATTATTGTTATGTATGGTTGACACTATGTTTTATTTATCTATGAAACTATTAATTGATGATGCTAACTTTTGCTGGGTGAATTATTTTGAAATGTGCTAATCCTTCTGTTGCGTGATTAATAGTTACTCATAGGTAGTTATCTTCGTATGCTTTGAATAAAACGTAAGTGCGTGATTGTAGTGTATAATAGGAATTAATGTGATGCAATAGAATAACTGAAACCAAACATATGAGATGCTAAACAAATTATCTATGATGCTATTAGAATACCACCAAGATGAGGAACTCGTGCCGGAAGGAGGGGAAATACCTGAGGTCAGAACCAACCACCTACTCCACTAGAAACACCAATTGGGTGGAATGCCAACCAGGTGAATGACGAGAGGATTGCCAACTCGGTAGTTGAGCAGATTGCTAACGTCATCCCAACGATAATCACCCAGATCAACGTAGATCGGGGAAACGCCACCGAGACTAATGGACCCAATAATGATAAAGGCAACAACGAGGAAGCCGAAGCTATAAGAAATGGGTGCTCCTACAAGACATTTATGGCCTGCAAGCCAAAGGATTTCTACGGCACCGAGGGTGCAATCAAAACATATAGGTTGCTGGACGAAATCGAAGTTGTGTTGGATATCAACGAGTGCAAGCTTGAGCATACGATGAGATTTGCTTCCGAATCTCTCAAGGGACCAGCACTAGAATTGTGGAAAACTGTCATTAAGCCCCGAGGCAGGAATGTCGTTGGTAGAATAAACTAGTCTGAATTCAGGGAGCTAATCACCAACAAGTACTGGCCGATCAATCAACTCGAGAAACTGGAGGCCGAATTTCTGAGTTTGGATATGAAAGGCCCAAACTACAC
>BJCN01146761.1:8470-26856 GCA_018326445.1 Flaveria brownii
TTTAACATTTAGCTCAAGCCGAAGATGAAACTGGCTCGGCTCGCTAGCTAAGCAGCCCTACCCTAGTGAAGACAAATATTAAAGGGTTAAATTCAGCAAAGGAAAAACATCATTTTACCAACCTAAAAACACAGGCAACACACATCTCCATCTGACAACAAAGTTCCATTTATGGAAACAACATCAAATGGCAAAAGCTCTTATGAAAGGTAGTAAACTCAACAAAATAAAACTCAAAACAAGATCAAAAAACCAGGCAACAATTTTGATAGAATGTCGATATTTTTGTAGTTTTGATGATCCAAACCGATTGACCGACTGACTGAATGATTGACTTTGTTTTGTATAGAAAGATATCGAACTTTTCAAAACAAGAATACTTGTGAGAAAAGCTGGAAAACTCCCAAGTACTTCAATGCCTACAACCCGTGTCACCTTGGAATTGATATTGATCTCCCATCACTGCTTCTTCTCCTGAAAAGCGGTTAATTTTGTGGTATAGTTAGTTGTTTGGAATGCGCATAAACTAAAATGCAGGCGTTAACCTCCTTAAAGACCACTGACCACCTGCCCAGTGCAAAGTGCTTTTCAACTAATCTCGTTGGTTAGCTACTTAGCTGTATACTGGTAGTTCCCATAAGTTAATTGGTAATAGGATCTCACGGTCAACCAAAAAAACTAAAATGTAGTGCTAACCTCTGGTTCGGCTGTTTTGGATTCTTCACCCTTGGGATGGTTTTCGTCACCTGAAGAAAAAAATCATGTGTTTATATCTAGAGGTGGCAAGATGGGGCAGCCAGCTAACAGTTTGGGTTAAAAGGGCTCAGTAATTGGTACCAGTCAAAACGATTTTTAGTCGTTGGTATAAGAAAAGGTTGTTATTGATTAATGTGTTATTTATGATTACAGAAACAATATGCAAGAAGGGTTCACGGTACCTCCATCTTCAGGCAAATCCGAGGTCCAAAGAGTGAGGTTGTCTCTCAAGAGTTGCATGATTAAGGTGCTGTCCTTGTAAGATTCTTCACTTAAGGAGTCCAGGTCAGCAATTGCCTCATCAAAAGCTTGTTTAGCCAAATGACAGGCCCTGCAATTGTTATTCAAATTAAATTTATAATCAACTCTTGTAGATTTCTTCAATAAGAAGTAATAGGTAACATAAAAGTACCTCTCGGGGGAGTTCATAATTTCATAGTAAAACACTGAGAAATTGAGAGCCAAACCAAGACGAATTGGGTGGGTTGAAGGGAGCTCCGTGTTTGCAGCAGCAGCAGCAGCCTGGAAGAACACGTAAGTGTTAAATAAAGGGTGATCTTATAATAAGATAGAAACTAGTACAATCATTATATAAACGGCAAATCATTGCTGCATTATATGCGTAAAAGAGCAAAAAAAATAAAAAACATGCCTCATAGCCCTTCAATGACTGTTCGGCAGCATCCTTCCTTTCTTGGTCTGTCTTGAATTCAGCAAGGTACCGGTAGTAGTCACCTTTCCTGTATGCACATTGAATATGATAATAAGAGTTTAGAAATTATGACTTTCAAAAGATTAACAACTCACACCTAGGAATATCAAACACAATGCGGCGCTCTTAAGATGGAATGGTAAAATTTAATTCCTAACTTGTGATCTGATAAGAAGTTATATATTACATTACTTTAATGTTAGAAATTCAAAAGGTAAAAGTATGAAAAATCTGCGTATGTTTAGGTGGTGTTTGGTTTGCAACTTTGCACCCCGGATCACCATGGTTATGGGTTTAATAACAGGATAAGACGAGTATGGGAAGAAATGGCTATGGATTTCTATACCCAACCCTTTAGATGGATATGGAAGATACCCAATTTATGGGTTTCAACCTCGTTCCTCCAAACCTAATAACTAAATCAAAGATACTTGACACCATCAGGCACATACCCTCTAACCAACCCCTTTTTAGAAGATTAAACCATTTGCAAAAAACAAAACATGGACACCAAAAATCATTATGTTGATCAAAAACCAACAAACATAAAGTACAATAATATGCTTATAACTCAACATGACTCACATCTTGTGGTAAAAAACAGTAGCTTCCCCTGAGCCAGAAGAGGGTATGAGATGCTTATCTATAATCTCAAGAATGTCACTGCAAATTTTGGCAAGCTCGTCTTCAACCTTTCGGCAATAACCCTTAATCAAGGTAACATTGCTTTCATTTCCTTTTGATTCCTCCTTTTGCTCAATTGAGGACATAATACGCCAAGATGCCCTCCTTGCACCAATCACATTCTTGTATCCAACTGAAAGCAGGTTCCGTTCTTCAACAGTTAGTTCAACATTTAGCTTTGCAACGCTCTTCATACTTTCAACCATCTCTGAGATAACAGAAATCCCTAAATGATCATAACTATGATATATACATGTATAGATGTGCACAATGAACAGTCCATATTTGTTACTTCAGTTGGATTAGGCCTCGTTGTACTTCTTTAATAGATTCAAGATATATACAATTATTAACCAGTATTTTTCATCTTGGAGCTGATATTGAACATATAGATGAATAAGAAAAACTTCCAAATTGAAAACTTATTAGTTATATAACATAAGAAACGCTGACACTGATAGTGGATCATAACAGTCCAAAATGATCTTACAGAATCGAAGATCAATGTCACAACACAAATGCACGCTAAATTTGTAATGATCTGAACAATGTAAAGCATGCACAAACTCATGAAATAGAAACACACAATGATGAATATGAAAACGACATTTGAAGATCCACAACATAACACAAAAGCACAGTAAAACAATCACAAAAAATTAAACATCCAACTGACGAAGATGACACCAAACCATTAACATCATATTCTCAACTATATCGACCCATGGTTACATCACGCATTAATCCACACTGATCGAAACAAAATTCCAATAATCTAACAGCATCAGATCCATCTCACACACACATACTGACATACACACACTATACTAAAAAATCAATACACGAATTACGAAGCCCATACCATATCGCACTCCAAATTTTCAATTCATTCCAGCTTAGATTTAGCAACAAGAATCAGAACAACATTCCTAACCAAACTACCACCATAAGATATTAAGATCCATCACAAAACACAAATGCGCATCGAAATAAACTGTGACGAAACCTAAATCAGAAGATGAAGATGAAGATGAAGATGATATATACCTTCGTAACGCTCGGCTTGTTCGGCGAGTTTCGCCATGTAAACGTGAGTTTCTCTTTCCTTTTCGTTGGACATTTTGATGATCGATTCTGCAAGTAAAATCGATCGATTGAATATTTGAAATTTGAATGAATGAGGGTACAAATGTTGAGGGTCGAAGGAGCAAAATGATGATCTGAGGTTATTAGGGAATGACGGTGAATCTGGACCGTCGATTTGGTTTGAAGAAATAGCGCGCAAATCGTGTGGTTATTTCGGGTACTCCAGATCCCATTCTCTCGGGACTTACTACTTTCTATTTATATACTTTCAACCCCCTTTATAATAATAAATATACTTGTTACTAGAGTTTTTATTACTCCTAATAACCATAATTTTGAACTTTCAATATTTTGTATCGAGAAAAGACACATTGTCACTCATAAATTAAACTGTTGTTATTTTTTAAATGGAGAAGAGACACCTTATCATTAGAATGCCATCTGACTTAATATTTGATTTATGCTTACCATTTGATTTATGCTTACCATTTAGGAGGAAAAAAGAAACCTCTCGCACCATCAACACGTAAAAAACCTTTTGTGACTAGAGAGTTTTCTTTGTATAGTATTTCAGTAGATCTTATATCACAGATTAAAGTAAACAAAAAATCAAAAACATGCCTCTAACGACATAATAGATTGTTGTTGTTTGGTTTATCCACTTAGTCAAGTTGCCGTTGCCTAATGTTTTTTTGATGTGCATGCATCGTTGTAATTGTCACAGCAAACAACTTAGAATCCAAACTTTTAGTTATTTAAAAATCCTTGATAACCCAATAGTTTTTTTTAACTGCAAAAAGGAATTCTCACAATCTAGCACCTGAGAGAATAAAAACACCACACCAAGGATAACCCAATAGTTATCAAGTTGAAGGACCTATCACCACAAAAATGCAGTGTTAATAAATAGATTCTACGTTTATATGTGTCATTTATTGCTTAATTTAATTGTTAATCATGCGTTTAACTGTACAATTAATTGCGGTATAACTTGATATTCAGTTATTTGATTATCTTTCGAACACTTGGATAGTTAGTTTGAATTATATATGAAGTTAAAAGTGTTAAGTTTCTAGACAAAAGGCACTAATGGTGGAATGATACGTGATCAGTCCTGCCACTCAAGTGATGAGGTTTAAACTGATCAAGAAAAACACACACACACACATATGTAGAGAGAGAGAGAGAGAGAGAGAGAGAGAGAGAGAGAGAGATTGGGATGAATGAATTGCTATGATTCTTTGAGAAAAGTTCAAAAAAATTTAGCAAAAGAAAAACACTCAAGCCATCCCCAATATACACATCCTGCAAGTGCTTCCATTTCAATCTCGAGCTTCTTTTATCTACGAATGTCTTGCCAAAAACCGAGTGCAGAGCTACTCACTTGACTTGTGCCTGGTACAAAAGGGTTATATTAGAGGTGTCAAAATGGGCGGGTTGGGCAACACGTACCCAGGTAGGTCTAGTTGACCCAAATACGTATTGCCCACGTTTATTTATATTTATACAAAGAAATTGTGTGTGAAATACAGTTACTAGAGTTATATTACTTCAATACAAATCTATTTTTTTTAATAAAATTAATTGAAGAAATTATGCATTTAAAATTAAAAATATACTTCTGGCAACTTTGGATCTGTTTTGACCTATTCGACATGTTCATTTTTTTACCATCTCCAGATAACAAAAACCGAACCAACCAACTTCATAAGTGAAATTCTGCATGATAGATGTAGAGAAGTTACCAGAGGTCATAACATCTGACAATCGAAGGAACAGTGAACCTTGTTTGATTACAGGATTCATCTTCTTATAAACGGCTTTTGGCAAACAAGTATTCTCTGGTCACTGCCATTTTCAAGATCAATGACCCTTGCTTCCCACCGAATTTGTGTAGCAATTGAACGAGCCTTCTCTATGGACCCCACTTCATCCGAAAGAACAGCCCATCCCTGCAAGAGAGTGAAGCTTTGAGTTATATTCTGCAGTATAATCTCAGTTGACCGTGTATTTTTGCTCTTTTTTCAAAATGTTATAATATAAGAGTGTCCTAGTTATGATGGTAGAAACTATATTATTACCAATTTATCTAAAATCTTTTGAATAAATGAGTAGGTCTGCCCCGTATTTAGAAACGTTAAATACTTATATGCATACCTCAGGGCGTAGGATACGATCCATCTCCAAAAGTAAATTTGTGATGCTGCATTTTTCAGAAATGAGGTATGAAAGGAGCCCATTTGCATGAAGCATGTCATATGTCCGTGGATAAGTGGGAAATGGTTCACACCTACAGTTTAGATAATTTTCATATAAGCATACAGGACAAATAGAAGAATTAGGACTTAATTTGCTTCCATTTGTTGACATATAGGAGAACTAGTGCTTAAGAGTCTCAAATAATGGCAGCCTAAGTCTCTACATTTTCTTTATATGGATTTAGTCTGCATATTTGGTAAAAATTTCATTTCGCATATAATAATACATCTTGCAGAAAATCGTGCAGATAAAAAGAAATATAATAAAGCCATTTAGAAGCCTCTCTTGAAATATTACTATAAAAATCAATCCTTAAACAAATTAGCATGTATTCGACAAATTTCCACAGACCATCATTTTTTCATTTTTGTTCGGTTTTAGTATTTGTACTTTTCTATGGTCATTAAAACAGACTTTTTTGAGTGGGATTTACTGGGTATGTTTGTTTGTTTGGGACACCATTAGTATACCCAACAATCACCCAAATGGGGAAAAAATCATATTTTAAAGATCTAAATGTATAAAGAAAAGGTACAACGACTAGATGGGACAAAAAATGTTAACATTTTATGTAAAAAACTATATTTATTGCGAGGATTAAGGTGTATGAACAATGGTCAAAACCGTAGCATTGGAGTTGATTTCTTTCCAAAATAAAGTTCTACAAAAAAACTAAAAGCTAATATATATATATATAAAGGAATCTGAAACCAATTTCTTACCAATCATGCAAAACACCAGCAAAACCTTGATCAAATATGACTGGGAGTGTATTACGAGCCCTAGTAGGTACAACATTCATCACCCAAACAGCTTTTCCTTCTTCCAAAAATGCAGCATTCAAACCACCATAACGCGCATTCATGTCCATCACATTTCTTATCATATTATATGGAGGTAATGGATCTTCATCACCCGGCCTTTTAGGGTGATCCGAAAAAATCAAGGGTGTAAGCAAAGACCAGTAATTTCTTAAAGCTGATAATGAAAATTCAAAGTCTTCATAGAATTCATCCTGTTGAATTCCTGTTGAAGTAATTGAAGGAATTACATCAACATCTTAGTACCACTTGGCTGAATTTATAACAATTCACAAGAATAATACTTACCATAAATTTCCAGCCCTGCAGGGGTAATTTGGGAACTGGTGGATTTGTTTTGAATGGGAACCCAGCGTTTGCTGGTAGTCCCTCCAACACAAGATGCAAGTGGCTGATAATATGGTTGAATATCCTCTCTTTCTTCTCTACAAGGAGCAATCACACCCAGCATGCTACATTTAGGGGGAAAAAAATAGGTTTCAGTAATAAATTCCTAGATCTTTACTTAAGACAGGAACAAGGGATGATTAATAATAAACTGAAGTTGAAATATATTATTACTAGCTTCACCTAGATAAGTAGCATTGTGGATCAATGGTTTTTTGCCAGATGAAAGTTTCCTCTTGCTGTGCTATGAAAGTCCAACAGATTTTTCGGGCAAATTCTTCGATTGGGCTGGCCATGCTTCCCTTCTTTGTACTTAATGAACTTCCATGTAAAACAAAGTATCCTCCAGGCTTAAGTATCCGGTCAGCTTCAATAAGAAACAATCCATCTGATTCATGAAAACATTGTTAGAGAGTAAGATATCACCAATTTAGGTAAGAACACACGTCAGATACAAGATGAGTTTCATATCCACAAACTGAAGTACCTTTGTCATCCCATAGAATACCACATTCTGCACAGTGAACCATGTCATATGACAAGTATGGAAATGGAAGCTGCTTAGAATTAAAGTTGCCAATTATTGCTGGAAGACCTCTTTCAAGTGATATCTGAACTTGGCTACCGGTTAACTCATATGCAGCCATGCAAACAGTCATTAGTTTTAAAGAAAGCAAATGAGCCCCAAAGCTACCAAACCCACAACCAACGTCAAGAACTGTGTGCACCTGTTGATAGCATTCAACATAAATTAGATCCAAGGGTTTCATGAAGATAAATCCAGCTGGCATCTAGCCTCTACTAGTAAAGTAATTAAAAATGTAGTCAAGAAGAGCTGTATGGTATATATTAACACTTACACCAGCTTTATGAAATTCCATATCATTCCCCAATCCTATCATATCTGCAACTTGATGGGAGTAATCTTTGACACCATCAAACATCAATCCATCATCTGAATGGAAGGAAATTTGGTTCTCTTCCATTAGCATTAACCTAGAAGAAGATGAATGGAAAGGTTTTCAAAAGGGATTAATTAATTCTTAAAATATGTTAATGCATTAATGAGCTTCGGTCTAATTAAGAGGTTTAGGGGTTTCCAACACATTAATTGACATTTAGAACTAGAACTTGCTTCTAATGCATCCCCGTCTGTAAATGAATTGGTGTATTCATGAGGAAAATAACTTAAGATATCCAAGTTTTCATCAATTCATACAGTTTCATATGAAAATTTACCTTTTTGTCATACTCCCCGAAGAAAGGAACTGCTCTTTAGTTATCTTGACATTCTCATTCCATATTACATCTCTACCAACTGGCCAACTCAGGGGTGTTTTATAGTCTTTTGGAGGACGAACCAAACAGTAAGGTTCATCTTTTGAAACTTCACAATGGCGATCAAACTCCTCACCATATTTAAACCCACTTAACAGATTTGCCGACACATTGTAGCAAGGAACATAGTGCTCTCTTTCTTTCCCACAAAGCTTAATATCCTTCAGTTTACTAACCCCTACAGATAAACTAGTTAAATCCAAATAGTCATTTACTGCTTGCTGTTTTAGTCTTCGGTAGTTTGCATAAATGTCTGGTTTCACAGTCAATGTGACAGAATCAAAAGAACTAGAAGATGAACCAGACCAAACAATAAGCACAAAGACACTAACAGGACAAAGGATTAACCATATCCTTGGCAATCTAGGGCCAAATACCAAACAAAATTTTTTGATCAAGTGCCTTCTCATATCCAAATGTGCAATCCAATTCCACAACTTGAGTTTCAAAATCACTATCTAAAACAACCGTTTCGCCTTACATGACCAAAAACTACGTAATAATAAGGTTGACCTATCATAGCAATAAAGCTCTCAGAACTATCACTTAGAATTGTGTCATCTTTCACACCGACATCGAATTGCACAATCTCGTATCATCAAAGCCCGAAATCGAGATTAAAAACCCAATGATAACCACTAAAGTAGATGCAGCAACCACTGAGCCTCAGATTCCTCAATTACAGAAACGAACAGTTTCCACTTCAACAACCAAATGCAGCAGAAATATCTTCACATCAACCTACAATTACCATCAGAACTTCGTATTACAACCTAACATTTCAATAAAACTCTACAGAACATACACTATTTAACAAGTGGAAACAAAATTCATACTTTTTTAACAAATCGATACGGATCTAAACCAATCAAATACAAAGGAAATCAATCAATACAACTGAAAGACACAAACAGAATGCAATAAATGCACAGTTACGCACACCAATCTTAACATACAATCTACAATGAATTGATAATCCATTAACGAGCGTAATGATTAGGGTTTACATGCAATTACCAAGGGTTGAAAGTGGTGAATGGATAGAGATGAAGATGATTACGTACATTCGTATGTATATTCAGTTAAGCTTTTTGGGGGATAAAGGTGTAGTTGTGATTCACCATTGACGATGAGAGATAGCAGTTTCTCTCGGAGAAGAAAAAAGAATGAGTCCGGTGATTTTCGGTTAATCGTTTTCGTTTTTTCAACGTTATTCAATGTTACTTTTTAGGGCTAATCTCATTTTTTAATTATTTTTATGTTAAAAGCAGTTAGCTCATTTAATTAGTTTAGGATTATTTACACTTTAAAGGGGCCATACCATGCGAGGTGACATCACATATAGGCCGTATGAAGAGATGAAAATTGATGACAGAAGTCGTTTATGATTAGGTGCAGGCATTGACATAAAAGTTACTGGTGTGTACTTACTTCAGTCATTTTTATTGTTTCTACGGCTTGTATGATTGTATGAATACATATCTAATACGATCCGTATAACATGTAGAAAACATATTTTACACGAACTATATAACATTATGGACATCTTATATGATTTCCTATACAATGTCGCACCTCATATGAACGGTAACAGTGTGTATAGTATATCAGTGATGTATGATTAGTTTACGTTTTAAATAGTTCATTAATTATATTATACAACGACTTTCAAGGACTATTAAACAATCAAAAGCCAAGATTCTATATAATTTAGTAAATGATGAGAAAAGTAAACCAAGTAAACCATACACAAGCGAGATTATGATTTTATTCGGATAGATCTGTTGCATGTCTACAAATCACTAAATCATTGTTGCTAGGAGTATACATATATTTATTGTTTAACATTTTAGATAAATTAGATGAGTTTTGATATGTACATACTAATTCACAAAGTATATCCACTAACAATGATGTTTTTATATTTTTGAACTTAAAAACTATATTTGGTTTAGCTAGTACTAAGTTTGATTACCAACAATAAAGTTAAGAGAGGGTGGTGTTAAAGGGTTGCTAACCTAATTTAATCATTTAATCATATAATATATACAGATATTTATCGTCATTCTTTCAGTCCATGTTGGAGGGATTATGGTTTGAGGTTGTTATAATTGTTGCATGTGATTATAAATCATTAACATTAATTGCTTTGTTACTATGTATTTAATCCAACTATGGATAATATCCATAACCATATTAGGAAAAGCAAAAAGATAAACACGCCCAAGAGAATGACCAAGATATAAAATAAAAATAAAAAATATATATAAAAAGAAAAACAAAACAATTGCTTGTTTAAATTATATTTTCAAATGTTAATCTTGCTTTTTAAAGTGGAATATATCATAATGGTTCCGATTTTTTATGAAAGAAAAGATCAACTGAAAAACACAACTTCTAAATTATAATGTAAAATAAAATTAAAAAAATAATAAAAATCAAACCAGTAGCACGAATTGTGTCTAACGCAAGTCTATCTTACAAGGTCATACCAGCATTTCTACATTGCCCAGCAGTATCCGATCAATGTAGTCGCCGAATTCTCTATGATGGATCTGCACAAGTAAACAAGTCTTTCTGGATTTGGAACTAAACAAGAAAACCCGGTCTCTTGTTTAAGAGAACTCGATCTCTTGTTTACTAGGAACGAAACAAAATCAAGCATGCTCTCTAACGCCAGCTCCCTTCACATCTCTGTAGTTCTATCAAAGAAACCAAGTAGTAAATCTGACTTGCGAAGGTTCAAGAGTTTTGGTCCGACTGATTGTGTGAATATCTCGTCCATGCATCAGTTTGATTTTTCATGTCATTTAGACAAACTTGCACCTAAGTGGGACTAATTCAACTCAATTATCTCCTTCCTATTTAGACAAACAAGCACCCCACTTAGCTCCAAATTGAACACATAGCAGCTTGTGAAACTTTCAAGGAGAACACAAACTCAAATTATAAAATAAATAACTATGTCCAAAGTAAAAATGAAAACCATTTCCTTACCAAATTTACAACAATAATACCCTCATCGCAAAATAAACATATATTTTATCCATTACAAGTAACTTAGATTTTTGACAACACAATTGTGAACATGTACTGAATACACAATTAGCAGTTTGAGGCACAGGCTCTAAGAGACTCGACAAGAATATCCTCATTTAGTGACCGGCCTGCACAAAGCAAATAAAATAATCTTTAGGGTAGTCCTTAGATTTACTAAAAAAAACTAAAAGTCAAAGAACAGAATAATTGAGCTGGAATGAGTTGGGCAAGTTGGGTTCCGGGTCGGGTCACCCCCAAACTTCTATTGGTGTATTTTTAATCAATTAAAAAAGGTTATCCTATTTAAATTGTAATCTAATGTTTCTTAGATAAACCGATCTTAATGGTTATTCTGGTACACCTTAGCCAAATTTCAACTCATTTGACCCATTTTGCTTTTAGAATATTTCAAATTTCACCTGTTTAAGCTGTTGGAGAAGAAATATAACCAAAATCAACAAATAAATGGGTTGGTTGAAATTGTCATCTCTAGTGAGGACCAATCAAAAGGGTAGATAAATGTTTACCTATGAAAACGATTTTATTAGTTTGTATTTCTCCACTTCTCCATTTACGTGCCGGATTTATCTCATAGATCTCTCTCACAGCCTGCAACATAAAGATATTTTTGTTTTGCCATTTTATAACTTGAATATTTAGTTAACAAACATACAAACAAAGGAGTTCTGTCCCAAGAGATAAAGATTTTGCTCCCAATGAAAGCCCAGTAACTATAATATTTAATTAAACAGGTTAAAAAGATTTAGTATTAAAAATTACCTGTATCGTGTGAAGTTCATCAGAGTTCACAACACTCAGAACACCTTTGCAGCGGTACACATCCATGTTATGTTTCTTATCCCAAAGAATCTCCTCAAGCCATGTACGTACCTGTGAAATTAGTGTAACATTATGATAATATATGTTGCATAATCAAATACAAATTCTTCTAGTAAAAGAAAATGGTCTACAACAGAGGTGACCATTTCAACCTATTTAGTATTTACCTATAATTTGGTCTATTTGAGTGATCAAACAAGTTAAGCTAAAAGATTTACTAAAAAGGAAATGGGTCAAAGGGGATGAAAGGCTGGGATGGGTTAAAAGTCATCTTAAGTGTATTCAAATACATCAACTAACGTATAATGAATAATATGTGCCCATTTTTAAGCCTACATCAACTGAACATTTAAATTAAGTGGTAAAAACTTGGTCTTTACAAACTGCAAACGTATAATGAATAATATGTGCCCATTTTTAAGCCTTTAACTTAATGAGTCACAAATGGACTTCTTGGAAATAGGTCATATGATCCAAATGAGAAAAAAGGTAGCTAAAAAGTGAACACATCACATGGGTCATTGGGTCCAATAGGTTAAAAGTCGCCCAAAGTCCAATCTAACGCATACAACCTCATATATCGTTTTTATTTAAAAATGTATATTATGTTTAAGAAATGGAAAAAAGCGTGTTGACATGTCAGCCCAACTTGACCCGGTACTAAAAACGACCGTTTCAACCCCAACTTGCTTAACCCAATCACCCTCTTTCCACCTCTACTACAAGTTACTGTTCAAAATACCTTATCAAGATCAACCTTGTGTGAATCAGAAATACACATAGTCCTCACACCACTATCATGAAGATCTTTAGTGGTTAGGTTTTTGTTTTCCTCTAGTAACTGTTCCAAATGAGCAGCATGCTGAAATGCAATAAAAATCATGAGAACAGTTATAGCCATCAAAATTAATATATCATAACTAAGAGAAGAATAATCTGGACTGAAAAGGGAGGTCTAATCACTAACCGAAGCATCATATGCTCTGCAATCTAATACTACAGATATATCTATTTGACACCTCACCGAGTGAACGATATTAGCCAGCGAATTAATGCTAAATATCTCCTTCTCAAGTTCCTCTAGATCATCAGGAGAAACCAGATCAATCTTATTAAGAATAACAATATCCTACAACAAAAAAATAAGGCAATGAGCATATATGTAACATGGTGATCAAACAAATTAGGGTAAATGTTGGTAAATATTACATGTCACAAAAAGGGCAGAATGTACATGATGACAGTTTAACAAGCCTTCACGATGAAACAGGTCACTTATTGGTGTGGGGCGGGTTCGACCGACTCAAAAACACCTTTTTGTCCAGCTTTAAAATAACATGTATATAAATACAGAAATAGTAATCTAAGCCTTTGAAGAAAACAATTTAGAAGGCGGTATGCTTTAAAATTAGAATTTAAGTGGCTTTCAATCCATTTAACATGTTCCCCTTTTTAGCAAAACTTTATTTGACCCAAACTGATAGAAGCACCCCAAATCATCCTTAAAGTTTGTGTTTAACTTATGACTTACTGCAAAGGCTATTTGTAAAAAGGCTTCAGGAAATGTGGAAGAATCTTCATGCTTTTTGAGCTGAAAACGTAGATTTTTGGCATCAACAACCTGTCCAAAAATAAATTTCAGTAATGTAAAGACTTGAGTAGTCGTGTTTTAATAGCATTTTAAGCTTGTTGTTTTTGTCTGAGTGTTTTAACTTTTGAGTTATACCTTTACACTTCTAATAAGAAGCTAAAGTTAATCAGTTTAACTTTACAATGGAACAAGAAACTTACAGTGATAATCGAGTCAAGCTTAACTGCTGCTTCCAGCTGATCATCCAGCCAAAGAATAGATGCAAGAGGAGCAGGGTTTGCCAGCCCTGTGGTCTCTAATAATATATGATCCAGTCTAAACACATAACAATATTGTAAACCAAATTTTTATTTATAAGTATATGTAAGGATTCATGAGAAATATTCAAAAACTGCAGAGAACCCACTTACAGATTACACGATGCAAGTTAAAGAGATACACAATTAAACGGATGCAAGCATGAATCGTAAGGAACTAAGGAACACCATAAATCATAACAATTTGTTAATTCTATTACGAAATTCAGAGTCAATCCAAACTTGCATTTAAATGATAGATATACAAGAAGATGCTAAGTTTAACATTTGTAACTTTGCACAAGTACTCCAAAATACGATATAGTGATGTCCTTCACATATCATTAGATGAAACGACGATGCTTATAACAGATTAACAGTCACGAAAAAGTGATACAAAATAATATTCATCAGAATCACAAAAAAATATTAACGAAATTGCTATATGAGCTCAAACGGCGTCACATATAAAACGATTACCTCTCCTTCCTCTGAACAAGTTGTTCCAATGCTTGAACTAGGCTGTGTTTGACAGTGCAGCAAATGCACCCATTTGCAAGCTCCACCCATTCTTCAACAAGTGCACCTCCTTCACCTTCATTGATCATAGCTCTCTCAACTCCAATCTCTTCCCCAAACTCATTCAATATAACAGCTATCTTCTTCCCATGTTGCCCATTTAATATGTAATTAACCAGCTAAAATAAAATCAACAATCAAAAAACCAAAAAAAGAATTAACAAAGGAAATATCATCATCATCATCATCTAATGTCAAAAAAAGTTCATTATCAGAGATTCGGAGCGTTCAGAAAGTCCACAGAAAACCTATATCATCATTCTGATTGCTAACATATTCGACATCAAAACCCTCAAAAGCTTATTTCCTTACTCATACTTGTCTGATGGCTAATTAGGGCACAATTTGCACAATTTGAGACGATTAAACATAAATAATCACCAGACCATACTCTTTTAGGGGAACAGGTGCACACAGTAACCAATAACAGATAACGTGTGTTACAACAACGTTGAATTGATAGATTTGATTTAGCAATAGTACAGTGGATTTGCCGGCGCCGAGATAGCCGGTGATGACAGTAACGCCGACCGGTGGAAGATCATCGACATTTTGGTGGTTTTGAAGAGATCGATTGAGCGATTGGGTGTCTAGGGTTTCGTTGATCTCTATGGCGATTGGTGGATCTTCGTCTTCTTCCTCCATTTTGGTGTTCGTTTTACTGTGTGCAAAACTCAGGGGTGAAAAATGAAGCTTGAAGCCTTAAACAGTTAAACCCCTCGTCAATTGGGGATTTTAGGATAATATTTGACTTGATCCATGAAATGAAAATAAGAAATGGGTTAGGGTTTAAGATAACGGGTTGGGTTATAAACGGGTTAGCATACTATCAACATGGTTGAATGGATTTAATCAGTTTAACTTGTCTAGTAAACACATAGATGGTTTTATAGTTTTATAGTTCTATAAATATTAACATGTATTACTATATTATCAGATTACATGATAAATGAACAATATTCTTTTAATGTTTTCAGAATTATTGTCATAACCAATCCAGTAATTTCTTGGTCATATATCTGATTATGGTTGGACCGTTTTTAACAACATGCATATTAGATAACACATGTATGTAGATGCATACATGCGAATGAATTTCTGGATTTTGATTATAACCATATATGAATTGTAACAGTATAATTTTTATTTAATTGTGTTAAACATATCATGTTTATCATGTAATTGTTTAATACTGTTTCTTAAACAAGTGTAGTGGATCGTACGATTGTGACATTTTCTTTTGGTTAATTGGTTATATTTAATTGTGTTAAACATATCATGTTTGTGTAACTTGTGCTAATTAAGTTGTGCATGTAATAGTCTAGACGTCATGTCGTGTCATGTCGTGTGACCATTTATTATATATGCCAGTGTTAGAGTTTAAAAGAGTGATATGTTTGTATGACTGTATGATCATATAATTTTTACTAGTTCAACTTCAAACCTTATCGAAATAGTAAAAAATTACTAGACATGTAACAACGGTGGGTTTTGTAAACACAACCGTAACATTATGATTGTGATCGGGTTATAATTTGCTGTTGTTGTTTTAGTTGGGCCTGGCCCAAAAGAAATCCAAATTTAAGTTGCAGGACATAAAAGGAGGAACATATCAACATTTTAACTCCCCTCGTGGACTACCTTTTGTGCTCATTGTTTAATTTGATTGATTTATTCGTCATGTCAAACGACAATTATATATAAGGAATACGAGAGGATCATTAACTTCAAGGAAGCAGTGTAAGTCTTACATCGGTTGAAATGAGGAAAGAACTTCAAGGAAGCAGTGTAAGTCTTACATCGGTTGAGATGAGAAAAGAAGTCTTTCTTATAAGGAGAATGAAAAATTTTCTATCAAGACGTGTGTTGTTTGGGCGAGTAACTCGTCAGGTGAAAACAAAACCGTAAGTTTCTGAATGGGTAACCAATCATGGGAAAAGCGAAAAATATTTTGATACAGTTTGTGTGGTATGCTACAGGCAACATACATTCCTTTCATTTATTTTGTCAAAATTTAAACTAGTAGAAATTGCTCTAGAGTTACTGAAACTATAGTTACGGCTTTATTTGAAGAATACAATACTTATGGCTTACATGATCCGCCTAACCCATCCAATTAGGTTTCTAAAACATTATCTAAAAAGATTTAGTTTCATTCTTAAGTGGATCTACTATCCTCAAACTCGAGTGACATGACACCACCACCTATTGTGTGCTCGGATTAGTTTTTGAACCTACCTACAACGTTTTGAAACCCCCTACATTATTTGTATATCATCATGTGCTGCCACCCGGTATCGTCTTTGTGTCATCACGTGCTGACACACGTTGTCATCTTTGTGTCACTCGCGTAGTTAAGTCATTCGTTGTGTCAACTTGTACGGAGTCAACTAAGTTCACCCCAATTTGTTATTGTTACTCTTTTTTTCTCTCCTCTAATTTATCTTTCTTTTCTTAATCATATTCCCAAAATGATACGTATTTATATATTTCAAAAACTTAAGAATTATCTAGAGATGACCTTGTATACATTAATATTAGTAAATAAAAGCCACTAATTTTAACAAAATTACATGCTATACAAGTCTTTAAGTCGAGATGATATCTATTGTCCCACGTCAAGTTTCTAACACTTATCTTATCTATACTTTAAGGCTGTACCAATGTATTAATGTTATATAATATATTAGGGAAAATATTACAGTATAGTAACCAAGTTTTAAAAGTGTTATAGTTTAGTTAATCATGCATATTTTTCTCAAATTGAACCACTAAACGATCAAATACAGTCATCAATAAATTGTCTTGTGTCAAGAAAGTAACGATGGAGAAGACGATGGTGTCAGAATTTTCAATACATAAAATTATATTAAAAAATAAAAAAAACATGTTAGTTATGAAAAAATAAAAAAAAATACTTAAAATTTACATCAACATTCCATATCAGCATCAAAAGATAGAAAAAAATATTTTCTAATTGAAACATAAAGTATAAATGCTAAAAAATATGTTAAGACTTTTAATTTATATGAAATATAAAAACTGAGTGACCTAATTGAAACACTTTTAAAACTTAAGTTAAATAATTGAAATACTTTTAAAAATTTATTACTATTTTATAAAGTTACCGCATATATTATATCATATTAACACAATAGGACTGCGACAAATATATGATGCATAAAAGAAGATAACGATTTGAGTTTATACGAGACAATGTAGCGTGGGTGATAATATATTAATTTAATAAATACACAAATCATCTCCATATTTTCCATCACTTCGATCTTAAAAACCCCACAAGTTTGAAGTTAATTTTGTGCCACTAAAAAAGTCAATCACAACCAATTTGGGCAACATTGTATAGTTTGTATTTGCATAGTACACATTTATTTATTTCAAACAAAATGTGAAGTGTGAGGATGTAACTTTGACTTGTGAGCATTCATCTAATGGCAGTCACACATGCTTGAGTGTTCCCACTATAATTCAAAACAATTTTAAAGGTATTATAATTGACAAGTTCTGCTCCTTTATCAAAAAAAAATTTGAGTAAATTACCATTTGCATCCCTGTGGTTTGGCGATTTTAACCATTTGCATCCCTATAGTTTAAAAATTCCTATATCCACCCTGACATATCGTTTTTGTCACCGTTTGCATCCAAAATCCAAACGCCGTTTATCTTTGCCGTCAAGCATCATTTCATCCAGGGGTAATTTAGTCAATTCCTTCCGTACTTCAACCTCACCTTTAAGCTCGGAGTTTATAAATCCCAATATCTAACCTTCAATTATTAAACCCATCTTCAACCGCACCTTCATCTTCATTAAGTGAAATGGTGATTAACAACTGGATTATTCGCGAAGAAGATATGCCGTGGTTTGACCCTATGGTAGTTTACGGTATGTGTTCTGATAATCAGTATAAAAAATGTGATTTTTTGTTTATCTTGGTATTTTGATTCTTAGTTAGCATTGTTTGATTGTTTCAGCTAAT
>BJCN01146937.1:0-12466 GCA_018326445.1 Flaveria brownii
AACCCAAACTCGGGTTTTTCACCAAATGTAGCAATTTAGACACGTTTCTTACCTTGATTCTTGTAGTTTAGGAGTCCACAAACACCCGCCTTCGATTCTTGACCACCCGAGCTTCAATCCGGCACTTTCTCTCTCTACACTTTCTCTCTCTAGAACGAGCGTTTGAGTGAAAATGAGATTTGCTCAGCTGATTCCTCTATTTATATGCCAGGCGTTCCCGGGATCCCAAACTCGTTAAACTCGTGACCCGAAGGGTTAACTCAGTGTAATACCCACAGCCATTTTATATTTATTAACTGGTTTTCGTTCGAGCCCATTATCAATACTTGACTCGCTTAGAAAATTTTCCGGGTGTTACACAAAGTGTAACCGGCTGTAGATAGTAGTATATATAGTTTCTCAATGTAACTCATTATGCATGCTTTGTAAGAGTCTTGTAAACACTGAGTTGAGAAGTAATATATACAAGTGTCTTTAAAAACCATTTTATGTGTTTATTAACTTAGTATATTATCATCAACTTAGTTTGAGATTCTTTTTCATCAAGAGTGAAACTTACCGAGTTTGAGAGAAAATGTTGTGTTGAGAGACCAACACTGATCCTGCAATTGGTATCAGAGCATCCAGACTCTTGATTGTAAGATCTCACCACCCCAAATCACCCTTATTTATTCATACTCACTCACACTACCTAAATAGACCTCCACCAAAAATATTCTAAGACTGATATGTGAACCATGACTAAGGCTCCTATTATCACCCCTGATAATTTTAGACGCTAGTGTCAACGTATTGAAGGATTCATCAAGTATCAAGACAGCCGGATGTGGAGATCTGTCACTCATGGCCCTTACAAGCTAAAAGTGGCATCATCAACTAGTGATGGTACTATGATTGAAAAGGATATTAAACACTACTCAGATGAAGACTTCAAGACGACAGACATCGATAGTAAAGCAATGACTGTATTGCTCACTGCCATACTAAACTCCATAATGGTAGGCTTTGAACATTGCACTATAACCAAAGAACTCTTTGATGCTTTGACATTGATGTACTCTGGTTCCTCATAATCCAAAGAGTCCAAGAAATATGTACTAAAGAAGAAGTTTGAAAACTTCACTTACATTGTTGGTGAGACCTTAAGCCAATAATACTTTAGATACATGGACCTAATCGCATCTCTTCAGTCTATGGGTGTGACTCTTGAGAAGAGAGACATAGTTAGAAAATTCATGAGTGGAGTTTCTATTATGTCTTTATCAAAAGAACTAAAAACTTCAACACACTCACTATGACTGAACTACATGGAGTCCTTGATGGATACCATATGGAGATGGAGACTCAGAAAGGCCTAGCAATGCCTTACATGTTGGCAAAAGGTCAAGTACTCCCCAGCCCCAGATGTACCGGAACAATAATCAACAACCATCTCACTCCTCTGGGTCTTACATCATATTTCCTGAGACACCCAGGTCTCAACAAGCTCAACAAAGTCCTTTTAAGGATAGTTATGCTTTTGTTTCAGGAAATGAACACTCTAGTGATCTTCAATTTTGCTTTGACGATCTAGAGTGTTTCAGTCTAGACGAGGTTGAATACATGGACATTGTCAAAAGCCAAATGTTACAACTGTAACCAACTTGGCCATTTTACAAGGGAAAGCAAAGCTCCAAGATCTAATCTTGGAGCTGCTCAAGCCTCTTAACATCATGCTACCCCAAAGGCTGCAACCAAGCAAACTACACAGCAAACTGCAGCTGTTGCTCAGGAAGTTGACCGGAGCTTCATGGTGCAAGATGTAACCCCTGCTCAAGCTCTTATGGTTGGAACTAATAATGCTAACATATTTGAGTATCTCTGTACTCCTGCTTGTATAGCTATGGTTAAAATGTATCAGTACTACAATATGGAAATCAAGTCTGATATTGAGCATTTAAACATACTAAAATCTGATATCAAGAGATCACAATCTGACTATAAACTTAAAATTGATGAGTTAGAGAAAATGGTTTCCTCTTTAAAGCATGAACACTCAAACTACATGACTCAAATAAAAGATTTGGTTTCTAAGTAGACTAAGGCTCAAGCCCAGCTGGTAATAACTGAGGCTAAAGTAAAGAAGTGCGTTATTCAAGAGCATAACTTCAACACCATTCTTGCATCATCCTCCCACTCAAAGGTGTTCTATCAAAATATGAGTGGATTGGGAACCAATGAAACTGCTCCACCACACTCTTATATGTTTATAAGACAACCAAGGTGTGGAACCGATGAGCAGGAGGTTCCAACTACTTATCCACTCTCCTTTGAGAAGAAGAATGATGTAATAATGAAGACCGCCACATTGAAGGATAAGGTAGAGAACCTAATCCACATAGCTGAGGATGAACCTCTGACCACCAAAGATAGAAAGAACAAGATCAAAGCAGCTAAGAAAACTGCTAAGAAGGTGGTTGAGTCCAAGATGAAGATAGACCCTAGACAAAAGGGAGTGTTCATTTCAGCTGGATTCCAAGTGGTTGGAAACTCTAACTCAGGAAACAAGTGTAGTACCAGTACTCCATCCAGCTGAAGAATTAGAAGTTTAAGGGTATGGTTGTTAAAGAAGACAAGAAGTGCAAGAACAGCAGCCTTCATGCCCCACCAAAGTTAACATTGAATGCATAATATGTGACTTGCACAATCAAATGGCCAAAGATTGTTACTACAATCCTTCAAGCACACATTATGCAAATAGTGTTAAGAAAGAAGCAGTAAAGGAAGGTTTCACATTTGGACCTTATCACATGATTCAAATGCTAAAGAAAGGAAAACTTGTTTCCAAAGCCAAGTTGCTTTCGAAAGAAATTAATTCTTCCAAAAGGAAAATAGCTTCGAAAGACAAGCCCAAGACCAAGGAAAGGAATAAAAGGAATTCTTAGGAATCTTCTGAGAAGAAGACTGCTTCAGAAGAAAAGGTGGTGATAACTTCTTTCGAGAACAGAGAAGCCTTGGAAGATAGTCATGTTGCTCAAGCCTCTTCAGGCTAATCTACACTGATCAACCATAGGATGGAATTGAAGATCAGACAAGATGCTGCAGCCCAACCTCTTCTTCCCAAACCATAGTTGAACCCCCATACATACATTTTGGTTCAATTATGTCATCAATATTGAAAGAGCCCAAGATCAATAAGACCTGGGCTTCTAATAGTAACTAACCATTCCACCTTATGTGCAGGGTCATCCATATGACAAAAATGGAAATATTTGGATTGTAGATAGTGGATGCTCTAGGCACATGACAGGGAATAGATCTCTTCTTCAATAATTTCAACATTTTGATGGAGGTCCTCTTTAATTTGGAGGTGAATCCGGAGGATACATTTCTAGTAGAGGTAATGTATCTGACGGTAAGTTAAAAGTTAACAAAGTCCATTTTGTCAAACAGCTTGAACATAATCTTTTGAGTGTTTCTCATTTCTATGATCAAAAGCACCAAATGCTTTTCACAGAACATGAGTGCATTATCCTCAAACCTAGAATATCAATTCCTCAGGAGTTGGTGCTTCTCAAATCTCCTAGGAAAGGGGATATGTACAAGCTGGATATGAACAACGCTTCCCCACTAAGAGAAGTTTCATGTTTTCTTTCCAAAGCAAATGGTGATGAATCAATAGTTTGGCATAAAAGAATATGTCATGTTAATTTTAAAACCATGAATAAACTGGTGAAAAATAACTTGGTACATGGAGTTCCTAAGAAGAAGTTTTTCTGTAAAGATAACTCTATTGCTTGTCTTAAAGGAAAACAACATAAGGCAATCCACTAATCCCAAGAAGTTAACTCCATTACCACTCCATTACACTTATTGCACATGGATCTTTTTGGTCCCACAAGTATAATGAACATTGGAAGGAAATCATATTGCTTTGTGATAGTTGATGACTTTACAAGATTCATGTGGGCATTATTTTTAAGAACTAAAGATGAAACTACTGAAATGTTAAAATCTTTTATTCTTAAAATAGAAAATCAAATTGATCACAAGGTAAAAACTATCAGAAGTGATCAAGGGACTGAGTTTAAGAATCAAGTTCTTGACTCATTCTGTCACTCAAAAAGGATTACCAGACAATACAGTGCACCTACAACTCCTCAACAGAATGGTGTTGCTGAGAGGAGGAACATGACACTTATTAAGGCCGTAAGAACTATGTTAGCTAATTCAAAGCTGCCTCTAACGTTCTGGATAGAGGCAGTCAGCACTACATGCTATCTGTAGAATAAAGTTCTTGTTGTTAAGCCCCATTGAAAAACCCCTTATGTTGTACTCAACAAAGTGCATTAAGAATTAATGCAAGAAAGTATGATACCTGCCATTATCAAACAATCAACCAATTTTGTTTTAACATACAAATCATACATTAGAAACATATTAACATCATTAACATTCATAATAATCAGTAACATTTATGTAAATTTCTTTTTCTTTTTCAGATTTGTAAATAAAGAAATTTTGCCTAAGTCAACCAATGCGGATGAAGAAGTTCTACAGCGGCTAAAGAATATGTTCACACAGCGGATGAAGTCTCTACTCCCATTGCGGATGAAGAACTTCACAGCGGATGAGAAGTTCTATTCCTATAGCGGATGAAGAACAAGTTCCCACAACGGATGACCTCCACAGTTGATGAACTATTCCCACAACGGATGAACAAGTCAGCACAGCGGATGAAAAAGTTCACAGCGGATGAAATACTCCCACAGTGGATGAACAAGCCATCATAGCGGATGAACAAGTTCTCATAACGGATGAACAAACTGTTCTCACAGCGGATGAAGAACCTCCACAACGGATGATTTATTCCACAGCGGATGACTTAGATACTTAGGATTATCTTTATGTAATTTTTATTTACATAAGGGTAGATTAGTAATTGTATATAGCTTTTGGGTATAAGCTATAAATAGCACTCTACCCTAATCCTTTGTAAGCTTTTGAACGAATTATCAATCAAACAAGCATTTTTAATTTCTCGTGCATTCTAACACACACAAAACACACACAACACACACAACACACACACAACACACACAACACACACACAACACACACATACACTAAAATAATACACATTAATCATGGGTTTCCGCACCATGTTTAGTATTTGTTGATTTGTGAGAGATTTACAAAGATCCTTGGAGAATTCAACTGATTCATATTGAATATTGTTCTTGCAAAATTTATTTTCAAATATGCTTGACTGAGTTGATTTTCATCACCTTATGAGCTATGGAACAAGGGGCCACCGTTTATTGGCTTTCTAAGGTCCTTTGGTAGCAGGTGTACAATACTTAACACAAAAGACAATTTGGCAAAATTTGCTGAAAAGTTAGATGATGCTATTCTTGTTGGATACTCTTCAAGCTCTAAAGCTTATAATCATTAAGAATCAATAATTTGAGAAATCATCCAACGTTGTTGTAAATGAGCACACTCCTTGTGTTAAGGGGAATGGCCCTAACCATATTTTTGACTTAGAATTGATTACCAACTATTCTACACCATCTTGTAAGAATGTTTCAGCTGGAATAGGAACTCAAAATGACTTCTGTAATGATTAATTGTTTGAGTTACCCAGACCTATTCCTATTTCTCCAAGAAGACATGAATAACAAGCTCCTAATACTGCAAGTCCTGAAAGCTTGAATATCACAGGAAATGGTGGAGCTTCAACAAGTTGTCAATTAGTGAAGCCTCAAAATTCATCTGCTGACAACTCAAACTCTCAACACCAAGCTAATGAAGACGGTAATCTGGAGGAATAGGCAATTGTAAATACTGTTTCACAGCAAAATAACATTGATGTTATCACTCATTCATTCAATCAGTCCTCATTGAATGAGTGTGAGACATCAGCTGGAATTAATGTTCACAATCCTGAGCAAAATCTTTCAAACTCTGATCTACCTATGCAATTAGATGTGATTCCAAGACTTGGGATTCACGATACTCATCTAGCTGAAAACATCCTTGGGGATGTCTCAGAAGGTGTGAGAACTAGAAGACAAACTCATAATGGAAATTTCTATTTGTACTCATGCTTTCTCTCCCAGATGGAACCCAAGAAGGTGGACAAAGCTCTCAAGGACAACAGTTGGGTTATAGCAATGCAAGAGGAGTTGATTCAATTCAAGAGACAAAAGGTATGGAACCTTTGTCCACTACCACCTGGTCAAGTCCTATTGGCACCAAGTGGGTGGTTAGAAATAAAAGGGATGATAGAGGTTTGATCATCAAGAACAAGGCCATACTTGTAGTTCAAGGATACACGCAAGAAGAAGGGATAAATTACACTGATGTCTTTACGCCTGTTGCAAGACTTGAAGCTGTGAGAATTTTCCTGCTTTTGCAGCATCCAAGAACTTCACAGTCCATCAACTTAATGTGAAATGTGCATTTTTGTATGGAGGTATTGATAGAGAGGTCTATGTGTGTCAGCCACCTGGATTTGAAAACCCACAGCACCCCAACTATATGTCAAATCAAATAAATCTCTTTATAGCTTACACCAAGCACCTAGGCTATGGTATGATACATTTCTTCTGAAGAATGGCTACACCAGAGGAACCGTAGGCAAGACATTATTTATAAGGAAGTCTGGGAAAGATATGTTTCTTGTACAAGTCTATGTTGATGACATTATATTTGGTTCATCCAAAGACCAAATGTGCAAAGACTTTGAAAGCGTCATGAGGAAGAAATTTGAAATGATTTCCATGGGCAGGATGGATTTCTTCCTAGGAATTCAATTGAAACAGATGTAAGCAGGGTTCTTCATTAATCAATCTAAGTATGTTAAGGATATCTTAGAAAGATTCAAGATGAAAGATTGTAAGCCAGCCAAGACACCTATACAAAGAAATCATAATCTTTGTCCAAATGCTAAGGGGGAGGTCATTGATCAGCATCAGTAAAGGGCAATTATTAGATCTCTAATGTATCTCACTGCAAGCAGACCTGATATCATGTTTGCAACTGCCATCTGTGCAAGATATCAGGCTGCTCCTAAGGTGTCTCACCTAATTGTTGTCAAAAGAATCCTTAGATATCTTAAAGGAGCTCCCAAACTGGGCCTTTAGTATCCTAAGAACAAGGATTTCAATATTTATGGATACACTAACAGTGATTATGGTGGTTGTAATATCAACAAGAAATCCACATCAGGAGGATGTCAATTTCTTGGTGGAAGGATTATCTCTTGGCAATGCAAGAAGTAATCATATGTCTCTACATCAACTACTGAAGCTGAATACATTGTTGCTGCTAGCTATGATGCCCAACTGCTATGGATTCAGAATCAGATCTTAGACTATGGTTTCAACTTCATGGAGACTCCTATCCACATAGACTACAATTGTGCTATCTCTATCATAGAAAATCCATTGAAGCACTCCAAGACAAAGCATATTGACATCAGGTATCATTTCATTCAAGATATAAATGAGCAAAACTTGATCAAACTAGTCAAAGTTGATTCAAATGAACAATATGCTAATTTGTTCACCAAAGCCTTTGATGACTAAAGATTTAAGTATTTAATTACGGCTATTGGGATGATCAACATTAATTAGTAAATCTCTTTTGAAATTCTTTTAAAAAATGTTATGTTTAAGTTGTCTATTTACAATCTAAGCCCTGTTACAAAATATTTTCTCCAAATTTTCTAAGTTAAATGCTTCCGAAGAGAAATTTACCCTCGGAAGAAAACTTTACTTTTTTTTCCGAAGGCAAATTCCTCTATACAACTATTCTCTTTCGAAGAGTTTTTGGCCTCGGAAGATCACTCGAACATAGATCAAGTTTCCTTCCAAAGTTTACTAACTTCTTATCTCAGAAGAACACTTTACCCTCAGAAGCAAATTTGTCTTCAAGACATAATTTGCTGCGGAAGATAAAGTGGCTTCGGAAGACAATCTGGAAAGAGAAACTCTAATATTCTCTCAGAAGCAATTTTACTCTCGGAAGAAAACTTTACTATGTAACAAAAATCTTTAGCCCCCACTTTGCTAAAAGTAACATTTTATGGAAGATTGTCAAAATATTTTTAATGACTTATCCTTACCGCCCCTGTCACATCAAGCCGCATAGTGCCACTTCACCTTATCAGTTTGATCTTTCTCCCCATATATAAAAAGATTCCGACTTTCTTTTCTACTTTCTTTACCGCTGTAAAAGCCCTAGATACCCATTTCTATTATCTCCTTCAAATTTCAAATTCTCTCCTTCAAACAGTACCTTAGAACAATGCTCTAAACCCTCAACACAACCAAGTAATCATCCTAGACTCTTCTAAGGATGTCGATTTCGCACCAATCATCCAATTCCTTACCTAGTATGCATATCTTCCCGCTCTAACAGTTAACCCCACCAGTTATTCGAACCATATGGCTGACTTCTAGGCCAATCGTCATAATGACATTCTCAACAATGATAGGGTTATTCGGTATAGAGTCTATGGACAAGAAATCATTGTAAGTGAAACCATCATCAGAAAACATCTGGAACTCCACGACATAGAAGCCCCCACTGAATTTACCAAACCTGATTTAGAAGACACTTACACCTAAATGAGGTACGTAGGAGATGTGAGCCAAGTCTATAGTTTACAGATTCAACTTCTTTACAACTGAAAGTACTTGCTCCATATCATTCTACACAGCTTGTCAAACTAATCCAGGAGTTGGGATCAAATTCCCTATGATCTGGGCTGCCTCGTTCATGGGTCGGTAGAAGGCCTAAGGTTCAACTACTCTAGATTTGTGCTGAATAATTTAAGAGGAAATCTCATCAGGAATACATTTTACATGTATCCCTGATTTATTCAGCACATAATCAACTGTGAGCTAGATCAGGACAAACTAGAATATGAAAATATTCTATTACTTCCTCATATAAGGCTGTGTATCTTCAAAAAGTTAAAGAAGGTATCCACCAACTTCACTGGAAGGTTCACTCAACTACTTCCAGGTATGCTTGAGCCTATGGCTCCTGGTGACATCCCTGCAGGCCTAGCAGGTCATGAACCCACACCAGACACCACCACTTTATAGCCAATAACTTCCCTACACCCTATCAAAATCACTTACCATGTACGCCTCAAACAAACCCTTGTTCAATCTACACTGATTGAACAAGTCTGTCCGGTTCAAACCAAAAAGGCTAGAGTAGAACATAGGGCTTCCACTCAGGCAGAGGTCTAACCATCCTCCACCATTGACCTCAATATCAGTGTTAAGTATCCTTAGTCTTAACCTCATCAGCCCATTGCCCAAAACCTTAAGCCCTTAGGGTGAGTCCCAACATTCCCCTAAGCAGCTTCAAAGGGACATCCATATTACTGGCATAATGCCATTAGATGTTGACCAAGGTCCCGGGTTATTAAGTATAACTGATATATCCTTCACTGACCTTTTAACCCAATCTGATGAGTATTTCATGTTTCCGCAGGCCCATGATGTTTATCTACCACACCACGCTCCAGATTAACGAGCCCCAGGGAACCTCTGACTTCTAGCCCACATCAGTTAAACCAAACTGAGGTGAGTCCTATAGGTGTGGTGGGGACTCATGTAGTCTCAGTTGCCACTACTGAGAGTGTCTCAATGACCTCCAAGGACAGTGGTAACATTGCTGAGACTGAGTCTACGACAACCTTGCCAATTGACATCTCTGAAAGAGATATCAATTCACAAGGGAAACCAGGGTGCCAAGACACCATATCTGGTGGTGATTATGAACATACTAGGTACGTTATCTCATCTCCTCGTGATTCTTTTAAAGAAGATGAGGGAAGTCTAAAACTAACCATTCAGTATCTGCTTTCTAAAGTCTTAAGTCTTGAATTCAAGGTTAGGACTTTAGAAACCAGGTCTACCACTCAGCAACTTGAGATCGAGAGTCTCAAGGCCAGACTAGCTGAGAGATAGGTTAAGAAGCCTATTAGGCATTTACCAATTTAGGTCTCTTTAAGTTCTTCTTCTAGCTCATCTACTTCTCAAGATAATTCTACCAAAAAGGGGGAGAATGTACAGAGACAAACACATAAGGATCTTACCTTGTCCATCTCAACTCCATCCTCAACTTATCCTACACCACAACACTCCACAACTATCTTCCCACATCCACCTACCATTGAAATTCAAATGGATCCTAGGATGCTTATAGACCTTCACAGAGTCTTAACCCAGTTTTTTATAAGCTCCTCACTTGAACAACCCTCACCCGATGTAGCAGTAGCCTACTTTGGAGCTGAAGAGCTTCAAAGGCTAAGTCCACCACCTACCGTTGAGAAAGAAGTTGGTCAACCTAAGGTCCCTATTAAACCTAAGATTGACTTTGAATGGGAAATAAGGACTCATGGCCCAGCAACTGAATTAGTTGGACAGGGAGTGATATTCAAATCTCTTCCGAAGTAGAATTTCAAGCTACGGAAGGGATTATTGAATTATCATTTTTGTTTGATGATCTGCTTATCATAAAGGCCATTCTTGATCTAGACTCTGAGGTAAATGGTGAGGACTTCCTCAAAACCCCTCTCTCTCCAACACCACAAGTTCAACCTCACTCTCCCCAACCTGAATCATACATGCCAGAATCTCTGAAGGCTGAACCTTCCTCAGAACCCAAAGGAAAAAAGGAATATGACTACTAAAGAGATTTTGGAAGAAGAAAGGTTTGAAAAGCTCAAGAGAAAAGGTAGACTCACCTTTGTGAAGCTGCTGGCTGAAGGCAGCAAGGCAGCAACAGTAGCTCAAGAGTCTATCAACAATAAAAGAATAGTGGTGGTGATTAATAGGCTCATCAATCTTGGAGTAGGCAATGAGGAAATGCTCCTACTCCACTTGATGAGCTTATTAAACTGGAAAAGGCAACCCTGCTACAAAAGGAGAATGAGGAAGTAGCAAGGTTGGCTGATGAAAATCAACTCAATCAAGCATATTTGAATATGAACTTTGTAAGAAAAATATTCAATATGAATCTGTTGATTTCTCCAACGATCTTTGTAAATCTCTCACAAATCAATAAACACTAAATATGGTGCGGAAACCCATGATTAATGTATATGATTTCAGTGTATGTGTGTGTTGTGTGGGTGTTGTATGTGTTAGAATGCACAAGAAATTGAAAATGCTTGTTTGATTGCTAATTCATTCAAAAGGTTACAAAGGATTATGGTAGATTGCTATTTATAGCCTATATACAAAAGCTATATACAATTACTAATCTACCCTCATGTAAATAAAAATTACATAAACATAATCCTTAGTATCTAAGTCATCCACTATGGAATAAGTCATCCGCTGTGGAGGTTCTTCATCCACTGTGAGAACAGTTTGTTCATCCGCTGTGAGAACTTGTTCATCCGCTGTGATCACTTGTTCATCCACTGTGGGAATAGTTCATCCGGTGTGAACTTGTTCATCCACTGTGATGACTTGTTCATCCGCTGTGGGAATAGTTCATCAGCTGTGGAGGTCATCCGCTGTGCGAACTTGTTCTTCATCCACTGTGGGAATAGAACTTCTCATCCGCTGTGAAGTTCTTCATCCGCTGTGGGAGTAGAGACTTCATCCGCTGTGTGAACATATTCTTCATCCGCTGTAGAACTTCTTCATCCACATTGGAATTCCTTCATCCGCATTGGTTGACTTAGGTAAAATTTCTTTATCTACAAATCTGAAAAAGAACAAGAAATTTACATAAATATTAGTGATTATTATGAATGTTAATGATGTTAATATGTTTCTAATATATGATTTGTATGTTAAAACACAATTGGTTGATTGTTTGATAATGGCAGACATCATACTTTCTTTCATTAATTCTTAATGCACTTTGTTGAGTCCAACAGTACTCCCCCTAAGTATGATGTTGCCATTGATTGATGAGTGTTTTGTTTGTTAATTATATGTGTGTGTTAATTTTGTTTTGTTTAATATAAGGAGTCCAACAGTTTTCCCCCTAAACATCATGTACATTTTGTTTTCTGTTTTATATTGATGATGTTAATGTGTCTGTTTCTTTAGTTTGTTATGCATGATTGATTATTCTTTGTGTATATTGATTGATTTCAAGTGTATCACTTGTCTGTGTTGATTAATTGATTGTTTATAAGATTGCACAGGTGTAATCTTACCTGTATGATTGTTTGAATTGTTTGTATACATGTATGATTGATTGTTTGAATGTTTGTGTTGTTTGTGCATATTTATGTTTGACTGATTGAATGTTTGTCATTATAATTACATTTGTGTTAAGGTTTATTTTGAAAATTTTACCCGTTTCACTTAAACTTTGGTTCTGATACCAACTTGTAAGGCCCCGTTCCCGGGCACCTCACAGCTGGTCGTCATCGCACGTAAAAACATATATTTTATATATGATCATAAAACAACGCAGCGGTAATGATAAAATATGC
>BJCN01146938.1:0-14446 GCA_018326445.1 Flaveria brownii
ACGTCATGACACGTGGATCATTGCATTTATTATGTCTCTGTAAACAAACCAGGTGTTATGACGATCCCGTCCGTCGCACCCTCGTGTTTCCGCTACAAGCGGGGTGTGACATAAACATATAAGTATTAAAAGTTAACTTGTTTTTTATCCAACCATAACAGCACGATCAATCCTTGTCGGCCATGATGATGAAAGTTTTAAACTATGGGTGTTTATTTAAGTCTCATTTTAACTCGTTCATCACACTTGTAATGCACGTCAAGAGACAACACTAGATCTATGTATATGTTTAACCTCAAAATTCATATTATTCATCTAACTTAAAAAAAAACTTAATGAGTAAAACATATTTTTAAAACTTATTCCCTCCATAGTTCTAATGATTCACTTTAAATGAAGTCGTCATCTTCCTAACCATCTCCATCACAAAATCAGTACCGTCGATATCCCTCAAACCATCTCCAATCAAAGGTGCTCACAACCACCCCTTCTTTTTCATGAAAGCTCATGGACATCAACATATTACACAAAACTTCATCTATCCTCTCACTCTCACAAAATGCATGATCTTTTTTAACATACTTTTTATGCCTAAAAACTTTTCTATCTTCTCTTCCTTAACACTATCTACTTCATATTGGCGCCTGTCATAATCGACAACCCTATTGTAGATGCTTTTAGAATCAAGATTTTTTAAACTTGTCAATACAACATTATTTAAAAAATGATATAACCAACTATGTTTGACAAAACGGCCTTTACATTAATCAATTAGAAAATATACTATTTGCTTCAAATGAGACTAAAACATCATATATTTTTTTATTCAGAAGATATATCTTTATCATTAAACTATTGCTTGGTAGGTTGTTATAAATCATTTAATTGACCTTTTAAACAATATCAAACCAAGTTTGTTTGTTTATTTTATTTTATTTTTTTTAACGGCGGTCAAACCAACTTTCTAAACATGATCAATCGTACTTCAAAATTCCATGTATTACTTTCTAATTTACATACCAATGTTGAACAAATCACAAATATGAGGTGTGGTGTCACATTCCAAAAGGGACCTAATATAGAGACACCCCACTGGATAAATCGACACCCACCTATACATCGCGTATGGGTCCATACGCGCCCCATGCCCGACATTTCACGTCACATCAGTCGTTGTCGTGGTGTTATACGGGTCGTATGGGGCCATACGTCACGTATAGACCTGTGGCGTATATGTCAAGTGGGTACCAGTTATACGCGGCGTATAGACCCATACAACGCGTATAGCTATCGGTGGACCTATTGGGCTATACGCGGCGTATGGATCCATACGACGCATATAGGCGTGCTAAATGATTGATTAGATTTGGTCCAGTTTTGTCGTCTGAAAGGCTATACACGACGTATAGGGCCATACGATGCGTATAGCTTTGATTTCGAATTATTTTGACGTGATGTATGATTCCTTTCGTTAATATATAAACGCATTGGATATCAGACGAGTGCACTCGTATTCAAAACTTATTCGTTTTCTCCGAGGCAAACGTTTGATACTTTCAGTAATTGATAGTAATCATAACGTTTAATCTTCACAAAAACATATTATCACAAGAAATTAGGGTTATGTGGTTCAACATTTTCTTCTGGAACATCATTTACTCGGTAAATATTTTATTCTTATTTCACTAAGTATATACATACATATATACATATATTTGAATTGGATACTTAAGAATCGTTTCATCTGACTCGGGTTCCATCGATGCTAGTCGGTTACGGTTAACTTGAATAATTTTTAACATTTTTTATCTTAACCAACTAGTATCGTGGAACCCGAGTTAGTTGAAATGATTATTAAGTAATCAAGATATTTATGTGTACGTAAGTATGTATATAAATAAAGTAAAAAGTTATAGTTTACCTGAAAAATTATTTTGAAGAAATAGTTGACCCACATAACCCTGTTTTCTTTCAAAAAAATTATATGTGTTGTATAGTGCAATACGCTTCGTAAAAGATTGCATTATAGTATGACTGACAGTTATACGCGGTGTATAGGTGTCAACTAACAACCTATACGTGGCTTTTGGACCCATACGCCACGTATAGATGTCAGACGTACAACAAAAGCGTTTTGTACCAGATACGAATATACACAGCGTATGAGGCCATACGCGGCATACGTGGCAAGCCTATACGTGGCGTATGGCACCATACGCGGAGTATAGGTGCCAAATAACATCCTATACGTGGCGTATGGGTCTATACGCCACGTATAGATAATTTCAAATTTGACGGGACACAATATTCGTTTTCAAATATATAAGAATACTTTCGATCTCTCTAAATTGTGAAAATCTTAAACGTATGTTTCTCTCAAAATATCACACTTTTTCATTCGTTCGTTTTGTCATTTTGGGATGGTAACTATTTATTTGGTGAATAATCAAATGAATATTCAAGCGTTTCGTACGTGACGTATAGTAATCAAGATGATTCGTACGTTCAATCTTCTTACGAGACACGATTGACAGATTTAAACCAATTGTATGTTCTCGATGATGAGAAGTGACGAACATAACCATGATTCCGCTCAACATACGAATGGGCACTCATTTGTAAAAAGGTTTTCTCAAAATGAATACAATTTGATTGAGCAGTTTACTGATCAGAACATGGAGTCTCGTAGCATCTTATCAGCTTTAAAAAAGCAAAATACTAATAACGCATCCATAACAAGAGACGTATACAATGCTCAATATAAGATAAGAAGTAAAAAGAAAGTCGGTGAAACACCAATGCAAGTTTTATAAAACCTTTTATCGTCTAAAAGGTATGTTTATTACACCCGCGAAGATCCCGATACAAATACTGTAGAAAATATATTTTTTTCTCATCCAAAATCATACGACACTTGGCGTGCATTCCCGCACGTGCTGATGATAGACGCTACGTATAAAACGAACATGTACAAACTTCCGTTCAGATTGTTGGTGTGACCTCGACACACAAGATATTTTGTGTTGCTCATGCGTTTATTAGTAAAGAACAGGAAGATAATTTTGAATGAGTGCTTAATAGATTGAAAGATACGTTAAATAGGTGTATGGAGCCGCGGGTCATAATAACAGACATAGATCTTCTTTATGAACGTTGTGTTAAAGTATTTCCGAATGCTTCAAAGTATTTATGCAGGTGGCATATTATTGAAAATATCGCGAAACACTGTAAATCAAGTTTTACGAAAGATGACTGAGGAAAGTTTAAATATGCATGGGCACGTTTGTGTGAGTCTCCCACGCCGGAGATTTACGAGTATAACTATAACCTTCTTTACGAACGATTAGATGAAGCGAATCGAGAAAGTAAGTTTTTCATTACATACATACATACACACAATACTGTTAAATATATAATTTAATTATGTTTTATTTATTGAAGTATTGTCATATATAAACAAAAACTGGTTAGAGAGTTACAAAGAAATGTTTGTATCAGCCTGGACTAACTCAAACCATAACTTTGGCCAACACACAACAAATAGAGTCGAGAGAAAGCATGTAAATTTAAAAAGATATCTTAAATCAACAAATAGCTCACTGGATAGACTTGTGGAGTTTGTAGATCAATTGGTAAACGTACAAGAGGTAAATTTAATAGAAAGCTTTGAGACAAGCAAAATTAAAATCATGAAACATCATAAACTACCGCTATTTGATTACCTACGAGGCAAGGTTTCACACAAAATTAAAATCATGAATCATCATAAACTCCTCTCATCCGAAACTTGCATCGTATGAAAGCCACATCCATCACGGGACGTGACAAGAGTCGGGAGTGGTGTACTAGTCTCGACTTATTTTACTTATATTGTTTGCTTACGGGGACCAAGTGCAACCTGACAAGATGTTTGGCGGAGTATTTTGCTTCGTATTATCATCGCAGGAGCGAGGAGCGGGTGTACGATGGTGCGTACACCACAGTGATTGCCCGAGCTTTTGGTTATCTTCCTTGGCATCTTGCTGACGTATCTCCCCCGATTGAGCCGGTCAGATTAGATCGTCATACGTTATTCGACATGCGTATTATACGCCGGTTCCAGGTGGCATACGATTCTCTCTTTGACCCGAGGAGATCTGGCAGCCGGCACCTGTTTAGCAGCTCGGCGTTGACGATCCACAGCAGCAGCATGAGCATATTATGCATGATCAACCGCCACACGACGAGCAACCGCATGACCAGCCGCCAGCACATCAGCCGCCACCTCAGCCACAGTTTTCTCGACATATTTATAGAGATATGAGGCTGCCTGCACGTATGGAGACTTATGCAAAAAATTTCTACGAGTTTACGGGACCAGGGTCGTCGGTTCGATCGAGTTGGGGATCTTATGGATTGGCAGATTCAGGTTGAGATTGCGCGAGCCCGTGCTACCGGTATTGATTCTTCAGAGTTGCCACCGCCTCGATATTACCCAGATTCACCGTAGTTTTTTATATTATTAATTGTAACTTTTATTTTGTTATGTATTTAAAAACTTTGTTATTTATATTATCATTTGATGTTTGTCTTATATGTTTTATTGGTTAATTAAGATTTAAAATTATCGGTTAATAAGTTACCAAACATAACTTATACGCAAAATCTCAAGCTGAACGTGCTAATATAGTCGATATCATAACCTATATGCAAATTTTTTAATAAAAAATATATGTAAAAATAACACAAAAATATAAACTCCATAACCTATATGTCGCGTATGGGTCCAAACGCGACGTATAGGTTCATCATGCTTCTCAACCAAGTCAAGAAAAAAAATTTTGAACCTATACATGACGTATGATACTATACGCTACGTATAGCCTTCCTCTGACATGCGTCTGACATGAACATGTCAGGTACGTCATGTATGGATCCATACGCCACGTATAAGAAATGAAAACAATCTCTAACAACCCATACTATACGTGACGTATGGATCCATATGCGACGTACACAGGATGCGGGTGTTGATTTGAAATGGTGTCTAAAGACCGGACCCTGAACCCTTCCAAAATCGTCATCTTCCCCACCTTCAATAATCAATCCCCATTCTTGATTCCACAAGTTTCAATCTTTGACACCCTTAACCACATAAATTTACCTTAAAAAATCAAATTTTCAATTCAATCATCATTCCATTGCCTCACACTCTTCTTCCCATTGCTTATCCTTCAACCTTCATCAACAATTTGATTAATTTCACCGTTAATCATTACTCGACGTCATCAATTTCATGGTTTTTGCTCCAATTTCGAGTTCAAGGAAACGGGTTTGAAGCTAAACTCTCTTTGAATTGTTATTGCAAATGGGTTCGATTTACGGGCTTGCTTCTTTTATGAATTTCGTTTCTGTTAACAGAAACCCTAATCTTGTAAACCCCCAATTTCATGGAATCGTTTCTGTTAATTCACGCTCTAGAGTTTCGATTACGAACAAAAACTGTTTGTACGATGTGGGATTACGTAAATTTAGGTTTTTTAAGGCTGTAGAGCTGAATTCCGTTGTAACTAGCGACGATGAAGATGAAATGAGTGAAGGGTTTTTCGAGGCGATTGAGGAATTAGAACGTATGACAAGAGAACCATCTGATGTTCTTGAGGAGATGAATTCAAGGTTATCTGCTAGAGAATTGCAGCTTGTGTTGGTGTATTTCTCTCAAGAAGGTAGAGATTCATGGTGTGCATTAGAGGTTTTCGAGTGGTTGAAGAAGGAGAATAAGGTTGATGAGGAAACAATGGAGCTTATGGTCTCTTTGATGTGTGGTTGGGTTAAGAAACTGATAGAAGGGAAGCATGAAGTTGGTGATGTGATTGATCTTCTTGTGGATATGGAGTGTGTCGGTTTGAAGCCGAATTTTAGTATGATTGAGAAGGTGATATCTTTGTATTGGGATATGGGGGAGAAAGATGCAGGGGTTTTGTTTGTGAAAGAGGTTTTGAGGAGGGGGATCGGGTATGAAGATGTTGAAAAACGGGGGCGTAAAGGGGGTCCTATCGGGTATCTTGCTTGGAAGATGATGGTAAGTTCTAAAATTCATGCTCTTGAGCGTTTATATAGTTTAATATGTGAATAAAGATTGCGTTATAGTTTAGAAATGTTTTGTCTCATGTGTGCAGTTGATTCTCTTAAGTAGGTACTTGTTGTTTGATAGGACACCAGAATGATATTTTTCTGGAAGTAATGATAATATGAATACATTATATATTGGCATTTGCCTGGTGAGACCTTAACTTAATTGTGGATTGATAACAAATTAACAGATAAGCAACTAAAACCCTTGGTCATACTTTTATAAACTTTCTTAATTAAGAAAGGGCTAGTGCCATAGAATTGTAATGAGCTTAGGCTGCTGGTCCTTTTTGGTAATTATGCTCTTTTAAAATTGGCTAATTTGTTGATTTGATTAAAAGATGACCATTGTCATGTTTAAGCGTCACTTTTACGAGACAGCTTATTACCAAGCTGGCCCATTTTAAGAAAGTAGCATTACTAACATTATTGAGTATAACTAAAAAAATGAGCCACCTACAACTTAGATACTTCGCTATTCTATAACATTTAAGTAAAAGCTGTTCCTAAGGGACCGAAGGTCTCAGGTTCGATCCGTGGAAACGGCCTCCCCACAAAATGTGGGGGAAAGACCGCGTACATCTTCCCTTAAATGGGACGGACCCTCCCTGGACCCTGCGAAAACGCAGGAGCTCTTTGCAGCACCAGGTACGCCCTTTAAGTAACAGAATATCCACATTTGACCAAAGTATATAATATATGACATAATTGCTTTATATAACTAAGGGAACAAAAATATTCATATTTGAGGCCTGACCTAAGTACCTAACATGGTCTTGAATTCATAATCTGGAGACTGAAAAGTATGTATAGCATAAGTTCTCATGTTGCATCAACTATGCCACCAAGTCCACTGATCTTTATATTGATTTAAGTTAATTGCAATAATACTTGCTTTTGGCAAAGTTTTGGTCTAAAATTACCTTATTACGGATTACTATATATCGCAGAGTATCCGTAATTTAGATAATTGACTAATAGCAACACAATTCCATTTAATTGTGTGCCTTATCATGCCTTGCATTTAATTCAAATGGATTAACCATTTTATTTGGAAGTGAATTAGTGGGTTTATATTCAATTATACATGCCATAAAACTTCAATTTGTAAGAAAGATATATAAATGGCAAATTTTGAAAAGTTACAAGTTAGACCTTTTGTGTGAAGAAGAGATGCAGTTCATCTTTTAAGGAGGGAAACATAAAGAACTTTGGGTAATTTATATATTTAATTATTAGTTAGTATTGTCCACTATTTAATACTAAAATTTTGAACATAATTGAAGTTACTCTGGGGTCGTTTGGTTCACAAAATATTTTTGCAAAGGAATTGGAATTAGAAATGGAATTGGAATTGGATTCGGAATCTTGTTAAAATTGATAAAGTGCTTGGTTTGTCAAATTTGTGTGAAATTAAAATGTTAATTTCAAACATTCCACTGGATTGTTAAACATTCCATGGGAAGTGGAAGGAATGTGAATTCCAATGATTGTAGGAAAATTTTCCAATTCCATCCGTTGACCAACCAAATAGGATTTTGGATGACAAATTTTTCAATTGCAATTCTTGATAATTCTGTGAACCAAATAGGGCCTCGGTATCATTATTCAATATGAATGGATAAATACAAATTCACTTTACATTATTCATGTAGCTATGGCTTGAAACTTAGTTTAATCGCATTTTGGTTAAGAAAATTCATACATTGAAGAGTTTGATCTATAAAAGATGTAGAAATGTTAACTAAAAGATTTACTACTAAGTTCTTCATGGTTTAATACTTTAGGCTTTAGTAAATATTATTTACCCATAAAGAAAACCAATGCTTCTGGGATTTGTAGGCAGCATATGAGTATGCTTTAGCCTTTAGGGTTGCTGTTATTAGTGAAGATCTATAATTGCGAAACACACGATAATAGTTGTATGTAGAGGTGTCAATTTCAACCTATTGTTGTGAATGGGTCGATTCAGGCTGTGTTTTACTTTATACAGGTTAAAAAAAGAGTTGCTTAAAAGGAAATGGGCCAAACGGGTCAAAACTTGCTGAAGTTGCATTTTTAGTTCATAAAACATTAAAACCTCCTAAATCATTTTGTTGAAAAAATAGATTGTTTTTTGAATAACATGGTTTTGTTAATTATACATGACAAACTAATTATTTAAAGTGTTAAAAAATCCTAGACAAAGTATTTTGGGCTAACCCAGGTCGACCCGACCTGTTTCAAACCGTATGAAAAAGCAGTCTGACCTGAACCCCTTTACGTGTTACCCAACCCACCTAAACTATCCAATTCTAACACCTCACTGTTTTGACTTATGCTATCCTTTTTTATCAGGAGGAAGGTAGTTACAGAGATGCAATTAAGCTTGTAATCGAAATTAAAGAATCTAATCTTAAGCCAGAGGTCTATAGCTATCTAATCGCCATGACAGCTGTCGTCAAAGAATTGAACGAACTCAGTAAAGCTTTACGCAAGCTAAAATCCTTCACAAAAACCGGTTTGGTTTCCAACCTAGATGCAGAAGACACACACCTCATTCAAAATTACCAATCTACCCTTTTATCAGATGGGGTCCGCCTGTCCAATTGGGTAATCGAAGAGGGCGGACCGTCATTTCACGGCGTGGTTTATGAACGCCTTTTAGCCATGTACATCTGTGCGGGTCGTGGGCCCGAGGCAGAAAAACAGTTATGGAAAATGAAATTAACTGGAAAGGAACCTGATGCAAATCTTTATGACATTGTGTTAGCAATTTGTGCTTCACAAAAAGAAACGCAGTCCATTTCTCGGTTGCTTACAAGAATCGAGGTCACAAGTTTATTAAACAAAAAGAAAACATTGACATGGTTATTAAGGGGTTACATCAAAGGTTCTCATTATGAAGATGCAGCCGAAACGGTAGTGAAGATGCTTAATTTGGGTGTGTATCCTGAGTTTCTTGATCGGGCTGCAGTTTTGCAGGGATTAAGGAAAAGAATTAATCAATCAGGAAATCTGGAAATTTATTTGAATCTTTGCAAGCAGTTATCTGATGCAGGTTTGACTGGACCTTGTCTTATATATATGTATATAAAAAAATATAAACTTTGGGTCATCAATATGCTGTAAATTTGTTAAACTAGTAGAAGTGACTTATAGTGCAAGGAAGAATCATCATCATGTATATGTGTAATGTGTATAGAGCGAATAATCCAAGTAAATTGTTGTTAAGATGTTTATATTACATGTTCCCATGGGTATTCTATAATTTTGATGATCTAAATTAGTTGTTAAATATCTGGATCAATGTTTTTGATATGCTCAAATACATCTATTGAACTCTATGAGTAAGTTCATCAATCTTTGTTCAAGATAATACTTTTTGGATCAAGAATCTTGAAATGCATCTCGCTGAAATTTTCTGTGTAAGTTCAGTACCCATCACATCAAGTTTTAGTCGAAGTCAATGGTAATTTTGTTAAAGTGGTTACCTTTTGGATCCAAAATCTTGAAATGCATTGTCCTGAAGTAATGAACTTAACTGGTTTATCTGATTTTGTGGGTAAGTGGTGAATACCCATCATATCAGTTATTTTGGTCAAAGTCAATGGTGTTTTTTTGTTAAAGTTCTTACCTTTTGGATCAAGAATCTTGATATCCATCAATCTAAATTCTACTGGGTAAGTCTTAAGCATTGACGGAACCAGAAACTTTTAGTAAGAGTTCACATAATTTTTTTTTTTTTTACATTTCTTGAAACTTCTCTACTAATCACAATTTGAAGTGTCAAGCTTTCCTGGGTTGGGTATTTAAGTATGATGTACTTTATTTTTTATTGATTATTTACGGTATTTAAAACTTTTTTTTTTTGTAATTCTGTCTTAAGTTAAGAATAAGATGATCATTAAATTTTTTTTCTACCAAAAATGGCAAATTCTTTACCTTTCTTTAATTGTTCTGATCAGGAAAAATGAGTTGGTTCCTTTCGTCCTCCTATCTGTACAAATCTGTCTTCGTTTGTGATCATGTTAAGGTAGGAGGGCTTTTTTTTAAAAAAAAAAGTTAGACACATCTATTGATAGAAAATCTAATCGGTCAAAAAATCAACGACCTTTCAACCGCTTGTAGTTCTACCTCCAACCCTTTTAGTTTCGTCCTTGCATCTTGAACTATATCAACCTAGGTCCAAATTACCTAATTCCTTCATGTTTTAATTCTTTCATAATCCTTATGCGAACCAAACGGTCTTCCTTAAGTCATGAACCAAGTCAAATATAACTTCCTCTCCCTGAGCTTATTATGAAGGGCAAAAGGGTACTTTCAAGTGGGTATAATTGATTGTTTTTTGGCATCTTTTTCCATATCTTCAAACTTGCATACAAGCCATGGATGTGATGACTCACTCTTGCCTTCTTGGTTCCTTATTCTTGCATATGTGCTTGAGTTGTGATCATTGACTTGTATTTCTGTTTGTGTTAGTTGTCCTGTCATGATATTATCAAATAATGCAAGTTTTGCTAGTTGACAAAGGCCCATGAGTAGACAAATCTTATAATCTTATCATCTTAAGTAAACAAACATAGTAAATAAATAAAAGGCTATAAAATATAATGGGTCATTTGAGTCAAGCATATTACTCATCCGATTAAAAAAGTATGGGAGGGGTGCTCCAAGCTTTAGTATAAAATCAATTTTAAATATAGAATTACGGAAAACCGCATAAATAATTATATATGTTGTTTTAAATTTGGTATATAAGATGGTTTTATAACCGTCTCTTAGATTCTCTTCCACTACATGTGGTTAATTGAATTGGTAGGCTACGAGTATATGACATGTTTGGTGTTTACCCCTTGTTGGTTGTAAATTAATCTTGTTTGTCCAACTTGTCACTAGCTATTCTTTTTAACATTATGTTCATTGGTTGTTAAAAAAAGAAACTTAATGTGATTTACATCTATGCACTATGTAAAAGTATTTACATAGTTTTACACTTTTAAAGTTCTCTATTTAAATCTGATTTGATAATACACTATATCCTAAAATCTAAATTAACTATCAAATATTCATAGAATCTCTTACTAATAAATAAAAATAAATCCGGACACGTGTCACCATTCTAGGTCATCTAATAATTGTTTTTCCCGCTTCTCTCTCCTCTTAATTATGAATGTTATAATATCTATTTATTGATTAATAATTATCCATAATTAAAATTTCAAATATGTTAACTTTAAATTTTCGAATGTGTAATACATGTGTTTATTCAATCCGTATAATACACAATATTTAAGAACTTTTTATTTATAAACCATGTACCAATAAATTTATTTAGTCCGTGTATCACACGGGATTGTAACCTAGTTAAGTAATATATACGAAGAATTGGGCCATTTTGAGTCATGACTCATGTATAGTGTTTCTTTTGCATAATAATAGAATCCCATGTGATTATTTATTTTATAAATATAAATGAAAGGTTGTGTGACACTAAAACCTGCACATCTACATGAAAAAAATTAGAAAAAATGAATATGAATAATATGTATACCTAATCATGTTCAATAATTGACCCGACAGTGTATGCTTATTGGTTTTTTGTTTTTGTTAGTACTTTTTTAATTATATCATTTTGTTTCATTTACAAACTACTTTACATGTATGTATCATGTATTTTAAGCTGTGATCGACTCGACTCGGTCCAATAACCACCGGCACCTAGGGGCAGAGGTGTATGCCCCTTACCTAAGTGGTATTGAGTTCGATTCTTAATTGAGGCGGAGAGTAAAGTATGATTAGATTTATGTCATTCAGCTAAAAGGAAAATGCCTTCTAAAAAAAAAAGCTAAAAGGAAAACACTAGTTCAAAAAGACTAAAAAAGCTATAGTTCTTATTCCTTATCTAGTACCGAGACCCATAAAATGAATTTGTATTCCGTTTGATTTGGCTTTATTTTAAATAAACATAAGTTATCCTAAAACCTAACACTTAATCACAAAAGCAACTTGACATTATTATAAATATTTAAAAATAATTAATAAAAAATTATCCATAACATGGTTTATTCACAAAAATCTATACATACAATGTCATTCTTGAATATTTTAATGGTTAGTTTAGAAACAAGTTGTACGTGTTTCTTTTTAAATATAACAACAGCTAGAATAACATATAATTAAAACAAGTTCAGTCGGCATAAAAAAATATCATAAAATGAATGAAGTTAGGTGCTTGGTACGTGACACCAATTAATAGGTGAAAGATATTTACGGCTTAGCGCCACATATGATGATATAAGTTCAACAAGTTCGTATTTGAGTTAAACATGTTTGGGTTATAAATGGGTTAACACATGTTTATCATATGCGTAACACGTTTAAGCAATCGTGTTAAATGTGTTAACATGTCAACACGATACATTTGAAGCACATTTTCTAATGAAGATAATTTTGTAACTTCAATTCTAAGATAATTAATTGTATTGGATGGTTATTTAAGGATTTTGAGTATTTTAATTTCTAGTAACTTTTGATTTGTTTTGTTAATTATTTCTTATCACTAACCATGCTAACTGAGTTATGTTGATAATTGTGTTATATATGTTGTTGAGTTGCTTATATTTAATTATGTTAAACATTTTATGTCATGTTAATTAGTGTTATTGAATTAGTTATATCTGATCTTGTTAAACATGTTGTGTCATGAAACTTGCTTATCATACATGTTTATGTTATATTTAAATAAATGTCACATTTAATTAAGCATGTTAATTTCATGTTCAATGATCACGTTAAAGCGCGTCATGTTTAATATATACTAACTTTTTTACTACAACATGATATGTGTTGCCCCCTCTAATTATCCAACCATAAGAAAATGAAAGAAGTTAAAATTAGTAGTTTTTTTTACAATAAGAAGTCAGAAATCATTAATCATGTAAAAATTATCATTCAAAAGTAATATTTTTCAATAAATTATGAAAGAATATACCGTAACCATGTAAAAATTATCATTCAAAAGTAATATTTTTCAATATATTATGAAAGAATATACCGTAGTCCTTTTTGAAAGTGAATAAACTAACTTTATTTACTACTTTATTAAAGAAGTTTTTTCAAACTATATAAGTCCCTGGCATTTCAATAATGTTTGATGTTGTGAAATTATAATAAATGTCAAAACTAAGTGAAGTAATAGCAATAATATAGACATTAATTATTACTTAGTTTTTTTTTTTTAGTTTAGCTTAAAATAGAAGGTAATTTATAAAAATTAACAACAATTTTACAATAGTGGAACAACATTAAGACCTGAGTGATTTTTGTAAATTGTAATTATAAAAAATTAGGACCTTGGGTTACGTTATTGAAACAATGTTAAAAAGAGGTTATGATTATCAGTCTAGCACAATTTTATGAAAGATAGCAAGAAATATGTTTTTTTTTATTTTTTTTTATCTAATCTAAAAACTAATAAACTTTTATGTTGAGTACAAGTTGTACAACGGCATTCGTTCTCCCAAAAACAAAAACATAAGACATATAGAAGAGGCAGAAGTAAATGCGCAAATCTTCAAACATTTCAGTTATATTATTTCGTTCATAAAATCCGCATATTTTGTTAATTTTTATTTTATTTAATTATTAAGTTAGATAACTGTATGTTACATGAGTTAATAAACAACGTATTCGAAAACATACTTAAATTTGAGAAGATAAAACCGACCAAGATAAAGGCGCTTCAATCCCGATCTCTTTTCCCAATCCGTCTTTGGTTGTATCCTTATAAACCTTCCATAAATTACAGCGTTTTGTACCCCGACATCTTTAAAGAACCATGCTTAGCCCTCCCCCTGACCGCGAGAAGCTTTAGGGTAAAATAATCTTTAACATCCAGATCTACGGGCCGGTCGGCCCCGGCCGATGAGTTAGCTCTTGGAGTCAAGGCATGCCTTAAGGTAGCGACTGACTTTCAGGTAAATAGAATCACCAACAATTCCGCACTGCTGCTGAGTCGTCGGACTTATCCACCAAGGGATTCGTGGAATTTCTGTGGATTGCGTCGGGGGAAATCTACCAAAGCTAGGCAGATAGATAGACTCCTTTCCCGCTCCTTGAGGAAGAGTTTTGTGACAACCCGAAAATTTTCGTGAATTAATATGAATTTTTATATGAATTTACAATTTGTTTTTATATTTTTATTATTACTTAATAATAATATTAATAATAATGAAAATAATGAAAATAATAATAATAATAATAATAATGATATTATTATTACTTCAAATAATGAAAATAATAATAATAATAATGATATTATTATTACAAATAATGATAATAATAATAATTATAA
>BJCN01146943.1:0-11960 GCA_018326445.1 Flaveria brownii
AGACTAAGACATGATATGATTAAAATTATGTATGAGTAATAATTATAAATAATAAAATAATAATATGAAACTTTTAATTTTTTCTTTTGTTTTTTTGAAAGATAAATTAAACATTTGTTTTATTTTTAAAAATTTCCTTACTATAACTCCTTATTTTAATTATTTTGTTTTATAAAAACTTTACTTTAAAAAAACCAATTTTAAAATATTACATAAAAATAGTTTATTTTTTAGAAAAAAATCTTTTTATAAAATACTACCTCTATAGAAATAACATTAATCAAAAGTTCTCTTTCTTAATCTATTAAAAAACTAATTATAATATAAAAATAAATAGATAATATTATTAGTAATTAATATGGTTATTTAATAAGAGAGAGAAGCGAGAAAAGTTGTATGAGAGTGAATGTGATGATGACACGTGGCACACCTATTTACCATTTTATTAGAGTAGGAAGATTTATGTAAATAAAAAATTAATATATAACAAAAAGCTCATTTAGGCTTGCGAGCCGGATCGAGCTCGATATCTGAAGCTCAAGCTACTTTAATAAACAAGCCATAATGTGAGCTCGAGCTCGTTTAAGCTCGACTCAATTTAAGTATTTTTTGGGCCGATCATTAGTATCTCGCTAGCCGGTTTGACTCCTTTACACTCTTATTCAAAAGTTAAAACTACACCTTTTGTTTAAGATTGAACTCGTGACCTCCGGTAAACATCAAGCCCTTCTTTTGCAAATCAATAAACTCTTAGGGGGTAAAAATGAATTTTCTAAAACTACATCAAAACCCCCAAAATGTTGATTATGTTCTATCTTCACCATTCTTCAATCAGCTTCAACATTCAAATCTCCACAATCTTTCACCCCTAAAATCTTCACGAATCAAACTAAACACATCGTGATCCATTTGAGCACGATGAGTTCTTCAACTAGATCTTTTGGTGCACTTCTATACAGATTCTCCACTGGGGTTCCTCTCAAAACCCCCAATTCGTTTCCTATTCAAGGTTAAACCCTTTTCAATGCGTACAATTTCATCTTTTTTTTGATTCTTTTCTGCAAAAGATTACTGGGTTTTCTCCAAATCGACGACCCCTTTACGGGATTTGATGTAATTGGAATAAATTTCGATTGGATTGTGCTGTTTTTGGTTATAGGGGCTGTTGGGTTGCATAAGAATCTAGCTTCTTCTTCATTGTACTCATCTTGTGCAAAATGGGTTACTCCGATTGAGTTCGATTCGGTGAATTTTGTAAGAAAGATTTGGACTCGAGGTCCTCTTTGTATGGGACGAAGGTCCTGCAAAATTGCAGGCAGAAAGGTTAGGTCAAATATAAGAAAGTTAATCTTTAATCACTGAGTTAGTTCTAATTATATGTTATGTAATACTTGGTACTTGCATCTAATTATGATGAATGCTAAAAGTAGGATGTTGCTGGTATCCAATTTATTACAAAATAGTACTTGATTTTGAATGTTGAAGATAATAGATTTGACTCGAGAAAAACAAATATCACTGTATGGCAGAAGCCGCAGAAGTGAGAACCTTCATTGCCAACCAAACGTGAAATTGGGTTCCACATTTATTGTTTATTGTAACTTAATAGTTGCCATATATTGGATGTGTTGTATAGAGATAATATGAAATAGTTATCTTACATAAGGGAGATGGTGATTTAGCATGGGAGTTTTAACATTAATGCTAGTTGGAGTAAGGTTTTATTGCTTAATTATGTTTCTGCATTCATTATTAGGCCTAAATGCAGGGGGCTCAAGATGCAAAGAAAGCTAAGCTCTATGCGAAAGTTGGGAAGGAAGTTGTATCTGCGTAAGTTCTTTGAATTACCTACTTGTGTGCCTTGCCCATGTGGAACTTAGAACATATTATAATTTATAAATAGTTAGTGTTCAACACGATCACAGTTATACTCTAAAAGTAATTGTATAATTTTGTTTTGGCAAATTGGGAGGTTGTAATCATTTTAACACACTTTAGTTAACTATTGACCGGTTTTAGTTTTCGCTAAGTTTCTAAAGTTCTAAGGGGTTGTTTGGTAATTTCTGAATGATTAAGTGCTGAACCAATAACAAGTCTGAACCATTAAGTGCTGAACCATTAAGAGGTCTAAACTATTAAGAGCTAGTATATCGCTTAACTATTCAAAGGCAGATGTCTGACCAATTCAGATAAGAGCTCTTAACCAATCAGCATTAGTATAATGCTTAATCATTCAGAGGCAAATGTTTGAACCATTCAGACATTTGCTCGCGAAACAAACAGTCTGAATTATTAAGTGCTGAACCATTCAGACATCTGAACCATTAAAAGGCTAAAACAAACAGCCCTAAGACTCATTGACATGTTTTACTTTTAGCTAAGGTTAATAATTAACCTTCAAAGTTTCACCACTTTTACGTTCTAACCCTTGGAATTTCTTCACATACATAATGTTTCAAACTTTCAATCTTTCAACTTTTCTGCGAAATGATTTTGTCCCTCTAAATCTCTAATATGACCTATTAGCGGTTTGACTGTCCAGCTCTAATTATAATTTCTTCTATCAATTTACGTCTTTAACTTTTGTTGCTGTTTATGTTCAATCTTTTAACATAATAACCCTATTGTTATTATTTTTATTACTAAATTCATTAATCAGTATATTTAATGTAAAAAAATACTAGTTTACCCCTAAGAAAATCCTTAGTTACCATATAACATTAGTTAGTTTTTAATAAAGTAATGCTTTTAATTAACATTTTGTTTTGTTGCTTACAAAATACGTATCATGTTAATGTACTTTTCATATTGTTCTTCACTTGTAAACTGTAGAAAAATATTTATTAGTCACACACAAACTCTCACAAACATAGTAATCACATTCTGTGTCTTTTAACTTAGAGTGAAGAAAGGTGGTCCAAGTCCAATATCAAATACAACTCTTGCCGCCATTCTTGAGAAAGCTAAGGAGCTTGATGTGCCAAAGGAAATCTTAGAGAGAAACATCAAGAGAGCTTCTGATAAAGGTCAAGAAGCATACATTGAGAAAGTATATGAGGTAATGAATTCCTTTTTTTCTTTGTTTTTATAATCAAAACACACAGATCTTTCAATAAGTTCTAAGTTGGGTCCTGATCTTGATCTTAACCTCAGGTATACGGTTTTGGTGGAGTTGGTATAATAGTTGAGGTTTTAACCGATAAAATCAACAGGTCGGTGGCACGTGTTAGAGAAGTGGTTAAGGATTGTGGTGGAAAGATGGCCGATCCTGGATCGATTATGTTTAAATTCAAGCGGGCCCGAGTTGCGAATGTAAAAGTTACTGATGCTGACAGGGACCAACTACTTAACATTGCTTTAGATGCTGGTGCTGATGATGTCATTGAACCTTTCATGGATGATGATGACTCTGAAGAAGATAAGTCTGAGAGGTATCTATCTCTAATAAAGATTAGAAGTGGTAATATGGGCGGGGGATAAATATATATATAAATATGGTTTAACCTCATTCTGATTTTCTGATTTTTGTAGATACTATAAAATTGTAAGCTCGTCTGAGAATTATGCAGAAATATTATCAAAATTGCGTGAGGAAGGAATCGCTTTTGAACCAGATAATGGCTCTGAGTTACTTCCACTGAATATGATTGAGGTATACTAATATCATCAGTTACACATACTTTTTTCTTTACAAGTCGAAAAACTAGAAATTTATAATTATTTTTTTAGTCATTTGGGTATCTGTTGAGCAAAGAAAACTTGCTTTAAAGATTCTTGATCAGATTTTGATGTAGATAGTTATTGTTTAGGCAGGTGAATGGGTGATAGTCACATTGATTTCTCATTCTTGAAAAATTCTTAATCTAATTATAGACACATTTTTCTTGTATACTGTGAATATTGATATTATCCAAATTCATTTAAGGCAAATATGGAAAAAAAAAGAAACAAAAATCTAGAGCAAAAGAAGCAGGAAAAATAAGTCAAATCCAGAACCTACACATAAAAAACAAGGCTCTTAAGATACAATGCATACCAAAAGGAGCGCACTTTAAATTGTTAAATATTGTAAATAATTTAAAAATGACGACCGTGTGGGATAAATTTAGTCATGATTAATTACTAATTAACAGAAAGATTATGTATCCTTTCTTATAAATTAAGGGTTATTTTGGGATAATAAAATTCATTTACTTACTAAATTTGTAGTAAGACTCATCTTTAGGAGAGAAAAAAAATACAAAGTGGACTCTTGTTTGAAACTGGGGGACTTGCTTATATAGATATATATTATTATATATTCATTTTCAATAAGTAGCTTTGTTATGGACGGGAAGTACCGGGTATGGTTATGGTAATGGACTAATGGTTATATATTGATTATCAATCAAAATCAATCAACTCTAAACTTAATTCCAAAAACATAAATGTTTTGTGTATATATATATATATGTTAATGATTAGGATAATATAGGAGGCCATTAAAGTTTGCAAAAGGTTCCAGATAGGTCAGTGATCATCCTATTATGAAAGCATCAAAGCAGGTTACCCAAGTCCTAACTTTTAAATGGGTGCCATTTATACCATATTCAGTTAATAAGGACTGGTATGTACACCCTTCGGTTCCCATCTTAGTTTAACACTCTCGAATGAGAACTCATACACATTTTCAAGGCACTTGTGGAAAAGTGAAAAATCCCTCACTAAATTTTGTTTTTGTTTCAAAAATTTTAAAATACATGCAACATGACTTGTACCCTTTGAGTTTCACAAATGAAATTGTTGAAGAAGAACACCCCATCGGAGCCCAGCACTAACATCTCCCTTTCTTCTGATGACATGCCTCTAGCCTTTTTTTGTGTAAATGTTGACCACCAAATTTCATATCTTTATGCTTTAAACACCAAAAAAGTTCTAGCTGGGGGTATTTTTATTTGTTTTGGTGTTAATGACACCTTTTTAGAATTGGGTTGCCTTCTTTGACATTTTTATACTTGGGTAGTGTATTTGAAACTTTCTTGCAAAGGTCAGTGGCCTCGGAGTATATTATCTTTATGTTATTGCTCAAGTTCAAATTGGGATTTGGTGAAACCATATAGATTGAATAGGATTTTACGATATATATATATATATATATATATATATATATATATTTGTTAATATTAAGAAAACACAAATCTAATTCTATATTTTTTGCTATTTATGAACTCAAATATACTGCTAATGGCAATTCTTAGTCTGCTGGCAGTGAGTCCAACCTAGTTTTATTTTCATTATACATCCATTGTTAAAACAGTGGGTGATTAGACATGTTTTAAATGTTGAAAAATTAATTCTTTGGGATATGTATGCAATACTTTTATTATAGCTTAGTTGGCACTTCATTCTTTTATAGTGTTACATTTGGATCTTTGCTTATATCAAGCATATCCTGAATCATGATACCCTTATGCTGTTTATTAAAAGAAATAGAATAGCAGCATAAAACCAAATTAATACAAGTGGTCACAACAGCCCAAAGGATACCAAACTGTTTATTGAATTTTCTTATTTTACACTTTATGAACAAGATGAATATATAATGCTTCACATATCCTATTCTTGAAAATGTCTCAAGTACCCTTCAGTTATTAAGAAATGCCTGCACTCTTGCTGACTGTAAATATACATTTATCAATAATTTTTATAGCCGGAGGGGCAAATAGGTCAATTTTGCCTGAACATCTACCAAAAAAGATAATAAAAGACATTCAAATATGTTATATTATAGAGATCTATTTGTCATTCATGTGGCCTTTGCCATCTTAAATATGACTATTTTTTGATAGCTGAATTGACTTATATACTGATTTCAGTTTCGAGAATTGATAATTTATTTTTTATAGCCAAGCGGTCGCATAAGTAGCAACCTCTCTATCATCATGTGATAGAAAAATGTTCGCTCTCATCTCACCCTCCCTGGACCCTAAACTTTTTAAAATTCGTGTGAGATTTTACTAGGTAAATTTGTTTGTTTGTTTAGTTTCGAGAAGTGATCTGTGGCATTGATTTTAGTCTTCAAGATTCTTCTATTATGACATTATTGACGTTATTTAGACATTTATTCGACTAACGTCACGCATTTCAGAGTCAAGCTAACAAACTTATAATCTGTTGCATTTACCAAATCTAGCACCAGGTGGTTTGTAAACTGATTGTTTAAAGCTGAAAATGTAGAAATTTGTTGGTGAATTGCAGGTGGATGATGAGGCTATGGAGCTGAACAAAGAACTAATGTCAAATTTACTTGATCTTGATGATGTTGATGCTGTATATACTGACCAAAGATGATTACCATGCATTTGACATTCATTAATTTGTACAATTTTGTACCAACATTAGTCTCAGAGTTTTATTATTAATATGAGAACTTAGACAGTCGGACTCAGATTTTGTTTATGAATAATCAAACCAGTTGATCTAGTTTTAAATTGTCGTTTTAAACTCTAATTTCTTTCATCCATTGCGCGTTGTGTTCTTCAAATACGCTGATTGATTAATCTGAATGGTATTTGTTGTGTTTTGTTGATCTTATTTAGCGGGATGTTCTATACGATTAATTTTAAGTATATGATTAATTTTAAGTATACGATAAACTTTAAGCAGTGAAATTCGAGAGCTTGATAGACGTTTATACTTGTTACCTTAAATGTGATAGATTATTTTTAATTTATTAAGTTTATTAACGGCTTTTAATGTTAAGATATATATAAACCGGCCTTACATGAATGTAAGAGTTGTAAAAACAAGCATACTAATGTGAAACAATAATTGAAAGATTTATACACAAAAGTACAGTTTTTAAATAAGTAACCAACACAATGTATCACACATAATATATAAGATATGATGTCTAGTCTTTTACATCTCACTCGTATATTTGGTTATATTTTCAATTATAACCGGATTTTATTACGCACGTATAATAGAGACGTATAGTAGTGACACAACCCCAACTAAATACACTTGCAATCCTAAACATATTCAATCTTGTTTTTTTGAAATCTTTCGTTCCTAATTCTTTGGAACCCAACATCCATGAAGTCCGTATGGAAGCCCGTAAGGAAATTTCGCTCTCGCGATTTCTTCAAACGTTGTTCCGTCCAAGATCAACGCGTATCCTTCCCCATTTTTATCGCTTATCATAGATATCACGACCCCTGTATATATACCACCAACATCAACATACAGTAATTAACAAAACACAAATAAAGTTATTATCATTGTTATTGTTAACTTCTATTTTTTCCTAATATTTTTATAGAATTATGGTTACTATAAACTTACCATCATCTTCCTCGGTCGCACCAGGGCGAGCCACGAAATATGGTTCGGAGGGGACTGCACCCTCGTCGTACCAGTTTTTTGCCTTCCCGTCAACCAAGTCTATCTGTATACCGTTAATATTAATATTTGGAACGAGTCGAGGAATAATTAGTTATCAAAGTTGTACTTTGTGCTATGAAAGTTGTACCTTGGTGAGGGTGTTGGGGAAGTTACATGGTCGTTGAGCACCACAAGCATAAGCATATCGATATTGTTTCCCTAAAAAGTTAGGGTTGATGCTACACATGTCCATACCTCTTCCATGTTCATTTGGATCCAATGCTGCAAATAATTCACCTTTTTCGCTACCGTCGAGTGGTATCCTAAATCGCCCAACTCTACAAAAACGAATCATGCACGAGCTTCTTAGTTTACATTTCAGAAAGAAATGATCGAAAATCATATTTGAGATTGTTGGGAAACAAGCGGTCTCAAGGATCCCCAACAACCCTCTCAATGCTAACAATAGAGAAATATAACTGAACACAAGAATATACGTGGAAACTCCAAAACCGGAGAAAAACCACGGGCCTCCAGAGAGAAAGATCCACTATGCGACAAATTGTTAAAATCACATAGACTAATCTCTCAAGCCTCCCCCCGCCCAATTATACCCACACTCTCCAAAGTGTTTAAAAACTTTCTACACTCTAAGACAAGAGAACTAGAAAAGAAAGAAAGAACCAAACACTTCAAGTGTATTTTTGGTTGGGACACTTTGAAACCAAAGCCTTGGACTTCTTTTATAAGCTTGGAGTCCTCCTAAGCTCTCAAGCCAGAAATGATCGAAAATCATATTTGAGATCATGTTCAATTGGATTCGGAAAACTTTGAGACGTTGATGGACAAAAAATAAAGTTAAAATGTTTTGAATAAGCAGATCGTGTTCATCCACTTCAAAAACGGTTGTCAGCGATGGACATATGACGTATCTGTCGGAAATAATCACTCGGACACTCGGTGAATGTGATAGCGACCAGTAATATGTCTGGAGTTATAATGTGAGACTATCTAACTTGGTAGAGTCTCTTGTCTCTTATATTGAAGGTTATGAGTTCAAATCCATACATGATGTATATTGATGTAATGTAATAGTATAGTAGAATTTGCTGTAAAAATAAAGTAAAAAGTTCATCAACGAAAGGTTACTGACGAATTATCTGTCGCTAACACCAACTCACGATTGAAAAAAATCATGAAAAAAATCATGAAAAAAATCATGAAAAAAATCTTATCTGGTATCCTTATCCTTTGATGTAATTGATGTTTACACATATTATTGTATTCTTTTTTGATAATTACGAAGGAAATCCATTGGTACGTGTTCGTTCAACAATGACGTTAAACCTCTTTTTGTATAATATTGTGAACATTTTCTCCTGTTAATAGTTACCTATGGATTAGCACCAAAGCATAAAAGTTTTACTTTTTAATGTTTAGTCTTTTTATGTTTCCGTAGTTGATCAGTCAGTAATCACCGATAAAAACGTCTACAATATCACATTTAAAAGTCAATTTTCTAGTAGTGAACGAAAGTTTTGAAATCAAACACATGGAATATACAGTTATATATATATATGTACCTAGCATCGGGTAGGACGTCTTCTCCAGACCAAGACCGGAGGTTTTGAAGACGTAGATTGTCAAGGATGGTTGTGTCGGCGTAATGCTCACAACAGTCGGCAATCACTCCGATAATCCTCCCGTCTTCATCCTTTTCTTCGTACGCATTGATGAAATGAAACGTCACGAATAGAGGAACTTCCACACTTGCCACCTTCATACAACCCAAAACATCTTTCAAAAACTAAACCTCTTAGCTAGTTCTTCTTAATAATTACAATACACTACAAAACAGACGACTTTTACTAACAACGTTTATATTCCATGAGTAATCAATTGATAATCGACATAACGTTTACTTTCTTATTTTCTGATATTTCTAATGCTATAATTATGGGATAATGAAAAGTATATAATTATCGTCAGTGATACACAGTATTCTAGTAGTGGTGTATTTAAACATACATAATAATAAAAGGAACTTACAATTTTGCCACTAGCTTTGCACATAACATGCATGAACCCTTTAGATTCAGGACACCATCTGAACTTATACAATGGTGTGGGTTCAGCCTTCAACAAATTCTGAGCACAATACCTCAACGGCATCTCCGGCACGATCACATAATGTTCCGTCACCGGGAAGGAGTGCACCCACCCTGGCGACGGCCCACCCCGACAATCAACCCGACCGATCACCTTCCTCTCGTTCGTACCAGGATCCATCCGTACCACCATGTAACCAGGATTTAATAAATCCGGCAACAATGTTAAGAATTCCGTATCAGTAACTATAGGGTGGGCTGAATGAATCAGCCCACCCCACGAGTCACTGTACTCAAACTTCTCTATAGTGTCTAAAGTATTTGGGTCAATAACAATTGACCCTTTAGTGGTTTCTGTTAGACAAACCACCCGGCCATCAGCTAAGGTCACCACGCCGGTGTTGGCATTATCGGTTAATGATGCACCGGAAAATAGGTTTGCTAGGTCGCCGATATAGGCTAGAAAGTTATTGTACTTTGGAACTTCGGAAAATTCGCGGTAACATAGTTTGTTGGTTTTTTTTGCTGCTTTATAGGCGTCGGATTCGATTTGTCGGTGGCCCATTATGAGGCGGCCGGAGTCGAAGTGCAGGCGGACTAGGGTGGCGTACCCGTCGAAGAGGTGGCGGAAATCGTAGTCACCGAGATGCCATAGCCCTGGTCCGTTTCTTAAGTATGTTCCATTCTGTATGATAATTAGAGCACATATATAGTAAGCAAAAGTAAGGCTTAATTACCTTAATGATATAATGTAAAGAAGATGGTTTTAAATATGGGTCCTCTAAAGTAAGGCTAGGATGCACGCCTAACCTTCAAACAACCGTTAAAAAAATCCTCAAACGACTGTTTGAAAAATAGAGGCTATGATGGCGTTTAAACGACCGTTAAAGCGACGCTAAACGGGCGTTTTAAAGTGGCATGTGATTAGAGTGTCAGTAGTGTGAGAATAACATCCCCTTATTTTAATGCATCATATATATAACACATCGACCATAATCCTAAGGCACTTAAAATCATGTAACGCAAGTGGGATACATGGTATGTGCGTTGCAAATGGGTTTGCGAGTCGTAAACACACTCAATCACACAAAGGATAAATCCTAACGCTTCAACTCTCACATTTTTTCATTAATAAACAATCTTACATTAAATAGGAAAAAATAACTTCATGGAGTTTGACCCATCAAGATTAAACCTACATATATGAGTGTATGAAGTTATAAATAGCTTAAACAAGTCATAGATGATCGAGTTGTAATGCTAAATAAGTTAAACAAGTTCAACTTAATTATAAAAATCTGGATATTTAATTTTTGTTCTAGTTTTTACAGGGTTACATATGACCATGTTTAATTAGACAGATTAAGTATAAAAATGTTTGATAAAACGGGTTAATTAACTCGGTTCACTATACATCCTTGATATAAAGTGAAGTTTTTTAATATAAATTTTATCAAAAGATTTGAATATACACGAACTTCTGAAAGTGAAACATATATGTTAGACAAAAGATGCATAAAATATAACTTATAAGTGTGAAGAAACAACAACTCTACATTCACATTGTTAATAACTATTTAATGAAGGGCTCATGCATATTATAAATGCACATCATAATAAACAACTGAAACTAGATACAACGTCACCCTTAACATTTTGTCCTTGTTTTAAGTCAGAGTTCAACACTTATGACTTATCCATTGTTTTTAAGTGTAGTTATGTCTTGTTATAAGCAAAATGATAATATATAATTATCATACCAGCCATTTAGGTATTTCTCCTTCTACGATGAGCTCGCCTTCCCAACGTTCTTGCCGAACACTAGTCCACGCCACCAGCTTCCGCTCCTCCTCTACTTTTCGAAGTGGAGATCGCGTGATCCCTGGCGTATTGGTTGCCACATTCACAATCACGAGTTTAGTTTTCTTAATAAAAACGATAGGTTTCCTAACAGTAGAAAAAACCCTAGCATCTCCGGAGACTGCATCTCCGGAGATAGCCATATTAGATGAAAATAGATAGTTTTTTGTTGCCATTGGATGGTAAAAAGCTTAGACTTGCTTTCTACTTGGTGATACTAGGGATGTGCTAGCTAGGGCTTATATAGGGTTTAAAACAACACTTTTATATATATAATTGAAAGGTATCTTTATTGGTGGATCTGTTTTTACTAAAGGACAACTTGAATGCATAATTTTTTTAACTTACAAGATTAACATAAGAAAATGTTGCCATAATATCTGGAGTTCTGTGGCCGAATGGAATTTGACAACCTAAGATTTAATTTGGTTTTCTATAATTAACATGTTACTCAATATAGAAAGCGAATATGTATGAAAATACGTATTAATTAAAAGTTTTTGATATTTTTAGTTAGATGATCAAGAACAACAGACGAAGCTGGGAAATGAGTCAACTTCTATGAATTATTTGAACTTATTCACTGCTGATTCTATCGGGTTCCATCTCTCGTTTCATTTTCGATGA
>BJCN01146955.1:0-12123 GCA_018326445.1 Flaveria brownii
TTCAATTAATTTGGTTTAATTGGTAGGTGACTTGAGATTTTAGTTATAGAATGAAAAATTTATTTTGTTGGAGACATGACTATTATTTGCAGCTTCACACTTTATCTTTAACGACTATAGGCTCTCTTATAGGTCATTTGCAAATTCGAAACAAACAGGTATAGTTTCTATTCCTTTTATTTTTCACTCTATTTGTCATAAATAAACCTTGCTTCCTGAAAGAATTCAAGTTTTAAGTTTGCCTAATGTATTGGACTATTGGCTGCTCTCTGTTGTTGGGTTAATGGTTGCAGGATGTTTGTGATTGTATATTTCATTATTTTTAACAGCAAATAAATATTCACTTACATATATTAGTTGAGGTTAAACCATTAAAGTATGATGTTTGAGATGCTTACCTGTTGAAGACACCAACTATACTTATGAACTATTTAAATTGGGTTGTGCTTATTTCAAATGGTTCAAGTAACACTTAGTTTATGAAGAACATGTCAAAAGAGTTGAGGAGGGGCGAGGGCTTCCACTTTGTAATGAGTCAAAATTTGAGTTGACATTTTGGTTGATACGTGTTTAGATCATTCGACGCTATAATTGACGTAAATTTAATTCGGAAATGATTGAAATCGATTGTACTAGATCATTCGACGCTATAATTGACGTAAATTTAATTTGGAAATGATTGAAATCGATTGTACTATATGCTTGACACATACATCGCCGCAACGCGGCGCGGGGAAATAAACTAGTTTGGTTTATAAAACTTTTACTTTTTAGAAACACCAATATTAAAATATTTTATACTATTGAAAATGTTTAATGTTTTGAAAAGTTTTCTTACTTTATAAAAAAAATATTTCTTTATAAAGAACATAAAAAAATATCTTACTTTAGTTCATCAAAAACTATTTTAAATCTAAAATGAGTTATATAGAAGGGTCCTAATAAATAGACACTCACTTTTTTAAATCGACACCCCCCTATACGCCGCGTATGGGTCCATACACGACGTATAGGGTCGAATGCACTGAAAACGAGGAAAATTCAGGGGTGGGGGTGTCAGAGAGCTATACGCCCCATATAGCCCTATACGACCCCCTATACGACACATATAGGGCTATACGACGCGTATAGCTAATTTCGACATTGACTACGAGAAAAAATTTAGGGGGCTGTCAGGGGGTTATACGCCCCGTATAGGGCTATACGACCCCCTATACGACGCGTATGAGGCTATACGACCCGTATAGAAATTTTGGGGTGTTGATTTAAAATAATGGGGTGTCTATTTAAAACGACCCATATAGAATTGTTAGTAATTAATGTAAATATTTAATAGGAGAGAGACAAAATTTTTTTTTGAGAATAAATGTGATGTTGTAACGTGTTTTTTTAATTACTGTTTTATTAGAGTAGAAAGATCGTCTAAGCCTTACAAATAGATTTTTCCTATCGTTAAAGTTTAATAAAAGTAGATTTTTCCTATCGAAAGTTTAGGAAAAAAATATTTAAAATTTCATAAGTTGTTTTAGTTTTTATTTTAAAAGTTTATTTAATTGTTTCAACTTAAATTCAAAATAATAAAACTTTTATATTGGAATTGAAACAAATTATGAAATTTTTAGATTGAATTTTATGTTTTTAAACTTTTAAAGGAAAATAATTATTTTTATCAAATTTTCAAAAAAAATCTAAAATCAGCTGTAGATTATATTGAGATTCATCTACCGGTGTGCTTCCCAACTAATATATTAAAAGTTTAAATCATCTTATCTCTTTGAAAACTAGGTTTTATTCAGTTCTATTATAATTTAACTGGTTTCAACAAAGGAGGTGACAAAACGTTTTCACCATGTCTTATCTTGTTGTGAATGACCTATTACGTCAGCCCTACGGTTCACTTCTAGTTCAAATTAGTTTCGATTCGAGTTCTCAACTCGGTTTTCCGCCTCTATTCAATATATAATTTTAAATATTAGATTTTATAATATTATTGGGCTAGATGTGGGTGAGGGCCTTTTTTATGTAGAAAAGACCAAGGTCCGTCCTTGGCTATTTAATATTCTTGGTATGTGACATGTGGATAACAACAAAACGTAACCATAAAAAAGTACGGGAATTTATACAACGAATGCCCCACATATTCCTTTTTTCCAGGGCCCCTCTTATTTCATTTCCGAGAAAATATTACTCTATACAAATATATGGCTATAAATAATTTTGATTTTCATACTAGTTTCTTCTAAAATCAAAATTAATAGATATTTATTAAAAAATACCTGTTCTTTCGTGATATAGAAAGTAATGTCATGTATTTTTTTTTTGTTTACATATTTCTTTGTTTGGACTGTTGAACTCATTGTACAATTTGAACATAAAAATTAACTTAAAATCAACTCATCAAAATTTAAAATCAATCAAACCAAGTTAAAACAAGCAACTTAATCATGCATTCGTTGTTTGGAACTTGGGCATAATCCCAAACCACCAGTGTTAAAATACAAATTTGAATTCAAACAATGGAAAATTAGGTTTAGTAATTACTTGATTAGTGTTGATATAGATTACTGAGTTTCAATCAGCAGAGGTCCACACATTCCTATTGCACTGGATGTTGATCAGTAACATACTATTAGAATTCTAGTTGAAGATCCTACTATAAATCTTAATCTTGAAAACTACAAGAAAATCAAGATAGAAATAAAAGCATACTCACTCCTTACTCAAACCTTAAAGATGGATATGCTTGAAAGGCTGGAGAAATACAGCTCCGCAAAAGGAGTGTGGAACGCTCCACACATCATGTGTGAAGACAGTAGTGAATTGACTGAAATCAACAAGGATAAACTAGTGAATTAGTATGAGACCTTCTACCACATCAAAGATGAATCTTTCAAAACTGGTGAATTAGTATGAGACTTTCTACCACATCAAAGGTGAATCTATCTCAAAACATCTTCATAGATTTATTCAGTTGGTCAATTACATGCTCTAATCACATTATTTATTTTGTTTAGATATGTTCTGTCATCCTTTCAACATTTCAATTTGGATTCTAATATTGGTTGGAATCATGTATTGTTGTTGGTAAACTACCACAACCCAACTGAAGACATTGCTAATCATGTGAAACATACCATGTCTGGATAAAGTATAACAATCCATTCATCCTTGAGAAGTTTGGGAAGTACTCAATTTGGATTCCAATCTGATGATGTTCTTTGTGTCCATTGGATGTATTGATAGATGGATTTATCAAGGAGAATAAATGAAGGTAATTATAAACGATACTCAACCTAAATAGTTATAGTTGAGCTGAGATACACCAAGACTTCATTAAAATAAGGAAAATCTTGTGGTCAAGTCTCATTTATGATATATAAAAAAAAGAGTTTCAGGTTGGACCAGTGATGGTCTCGAATTTCATACTCGAGTAATGGAGATTATCGGCTGGACCAGTAGTCTATTTCAAAAAATAATAAGAACTTAAAGCTTATTTTTGTTGAAAAAAATAGTTACGAAGTTTTATATTTAAATACTAATTCATGTTTGAATTTATACCTAAGGTGAAATCATATGTGGAATTGTCGATACAAAAAACAATAAAACAATAGATAAATTCAAAGTACAAATTCGCGCATGAATCCAACACCTATTAACAAGTGAACTAATGTTCAATCGAATTAATAAATTCACAAATATATTCGCACTAAATTTAGTAAACCCGTGTAATACACGAGTTAAATAAATAAAATATTAAATATATAATTATAAAATGATATTCTAAGATATGACCCGACTAAAAATTTCATATTAGTAAAGACTATAAGTAATGAAATAATGATATTAACTTTTTAAACTTTTATTTTTAAATTCTTTTTCTAAAAAAAATAAACATTTTGTTTTAAAACAAAACCTTATAAAAATGTCATTTTTCTTATTATAACTCGCAATTCTAATTATTTTTTGTTTTTTTAAAAAAATTACTTTTTAAAAACATCAATTTTAAAATATTTTATATTTTTGAAAAGTTTGATTTTAAGAAAATTTCTTATTTTATAAACATTTGTTTCTTTAAATATAACATTAATAAAAAGATCTTTTTTAATTTATTAAACAAACTATTTTTAATCTAAAAAAAGGTTAAATAATATTATTAGTAATTAAAGATAATTATTTAATATGAGAGAGAAATAAAAAAAATTTGGTGAAGTGAATTATAATGTTATCACATATCCTTTTAAGATACTCTTTTATTAAAGTATAAAAATAAAGATGTAATTCAGCATTAATTCACACGTGGTTGTATTCCAACACTTCCTAAAATAAATCGTTTACTCTTGATCTAAGCCATAACAACTTTCAATAGAGAAGAATTATATAAACACCCATATTCTACGTGAATCAAATTTACTCTCATTATATTTGGATAAGTATTTTAATTAAGTCACTAAATTTTCATATTTTATTTAAATTATATGTTTAAGTATATTTTTAGCATGTTTTTCTTTTTTGTTTCAATTAGGAAATCTTTTTTTCTTTGGTTTTATGCTGAGTTAGAGCGGCAATGTACGATTTAAGTATTATTTTTATTTTTTAATATAACTAAAATGTTTTTTAGTTATAAAGAAAAAGAACCGTGTTCTCTGTCCTACAGTTAAAATACTTGAGTAGGCGTCAAATCATAAAAAAATGTAAATGCATAGATAACCAAGTGTACGTATAATTATGCATTGAACCCACAAATACAAATCATAATAGCTCTCAAGTTGCAACATTCTTGTCACCATCTCATTTGAAAATTTAAGATCACCAATGAAACACAAGTCCAATAAGATCCACCAAATCTAATTAGCAACCATGATGCATTCAATTGCTTGTTTGCATATCCCAGTCATTGTTGCCTCTGGCCCATATACCTATGAACCAAATCATTGTAAAAGACCAATTTACCCTTGAAAAGATTCCAAAACTAAATGAAACAGTTGCTATAATGTATAATGTCTAGTGTACCTTAATAGGGATGCCGATTTCAGCTCCAAGTGCGCGCATTCTTGCAAGCCCTCTTTGGTAATTTGGACCTCCTCGTCGCACATAAATGTGCATGTTTGCAGCTTTCAACTGTGATTCCTACATATATTCATAAAAATCGGCAACAAAATGTCAGTTTTGCCCTTTTACTTGCAAATGATCAAACAAATTACCTTCTCCTTCATCGCACGGATGATGCCATTGAAAGTGGCTGCCACATCAGTAAAATTGGCGATTCCACCACCAACTACAAGCGCCCTCCTTTGACCATCTGGGTCAGCAGTTGCACACTGAAATTTCAAAATTGACCACTGAATCAGCATGTAGAAGGGTAAAACCATAAAATGTTACTTTTATTAGCGTGACACCCACAAATGAATATAAAAGAAAGAATCGCTTACATCAATAACAACTCGAGCATATTGCAGTACTTCTTCTTCATTGGGTGCACCACTGTATTCTGCGTAATTTCCAAGCTCAGAAGCATAGCCCAAGTCTCCAACTGTATCTGCATAGATGACACTAGCACCACCACCGGCAACCATGGTCCAAATCCGTCCCTTCGGGTTAAGAACTGTGAACTTCAAAGATGCACTAGTCTGCAAGTAATGAAAATAAGAATTTCAAGCAAAAATTTCTAAAAAGATCCAAGGAAAAACTTTCAAATATAGTTGTATACTCAATACTCGTATGCACCTTTTCATCAAGTTCATGGATAAAGCTTTCAGTAGAGCTCATAACTCTTCCAAATGGCATTGGGAATTCGATATTGCCCCACCTGTGAAATTATAACATTTTTTTAATGTTCTGTTAATAACTAATAACTGAACGTTAATAAATAATTATGGAAATTAGGGATAAAGAAGATGTACTTTTTAAAGTTTTTGAAGGCAGCAGTGTCGTCAAGCTCACCTCTCATATCAAGAGGATAAGGCTTTCCATTGACAAGAGTGAATGGATTCATTTCCAAGAAAGTGAAGTCGAGATCTGTATTCAAGAAACATGAAGATTAATAATGATTTATCAACTAGATTAATGAAATGTTTACATAGGTAAGGCGAGCAACATGGATAGGCAGTTGGGAAGATTAAGATTTTACCTAGGAATAGGGAATATATGTGTGTGATGAACTCCTCGATTACAGATTTGAACTGCATCATGGAAGAAGTGTGCATCAAAGATTCAAAAAGTTAGAACGGGCCAGTTGGTTTGACGTGCAATCTTATACTTTTTGTCCTCATTTTGTAAATAAAAAAAAAAGGGCGTACCTGGTGCTGCAAAGAGCTCCCGCGTTTTCGCAGGGTTCAGGGAGGGTCCGTCCCATTTAAGGGAAGATGTACGCGGTCTTTCCCCCACATTTTGTGGGGAGGCCGTTTCCACGGATCGAACCTGAGACCTTCGGTCCCTTAGGAACAGCTTTTACCACTGCGCCAAGGCCCGCCCTCTTTTCATTTTGTAAATAAATGATGTGTTAAATTATGACTACAATAACAATACTATTACAATGATACTTGGGAATATAACCAATTTACAAGGTTGCAGGTGTTCAAAAGACTTTGGGCGACTTTAAGCCCATTTGACCCATTTGTGGGAAGGAGTAATTATCTCACCTCCAATGGGAGGGTGGCAACAAGTGGAGCACATAATTCTTGATTCAACAGTACCCCAGTCGGTAGAAAGATTGTCTTAACCTGAAAATCCCGGGAAAAGAATGTAATTATACAAACCAAATCATGAAAATATATAGAAAATTAGAAACCAAGGAAGAAGTATATATATATAATGCATACACACACACAACACCCATATGTACCTTATCCCAATTCTCTTCAATATCGATTCCTCCACATTCTGAAAAGCTAATGCTACATCCTAACCGCTCAGAAACAATGTTGATATAAAACTCTTCATTGTGTGGAATAAATGGTTCGACAATGAATGTGGTTATGGGTCCTTTGCATCCTCCCATCACAACCTACAAAGTCAAGCAAGTTTTAACAACCACATTTGAGCCTTATTCATGGGAGAATCCAAGGATTTATTTTAAGGGTGTGTCGTGTATGTGTGTGTGAGAGCGATTACATGGTTTCAATAACTGGAATCAAATGACCAGCAGAAATAAAAGGGTTATAGGAGATGGTGTTCGGGATTGCTTTTGCGTTGAAATTGTAATTATAAGATAATTAGTTGTTTAAGTGTTTTACAAATTGTTAATATTTAATAAATTAACACATAATGTGACCAAAAATGACAATCTTGTGAAAAAGGAAGACACATCCCTTGAGATGGGAGTAAAAGCCTGTCAAATTAGGTTAAAAGACAGGGGTAGTTAACTACTCAGATAATCCAATTTTCTTTTTGATAACCGTGTGACCCCTCGAGAAAGAACACACACGTCCCACCAATACCATGCTCACTAATGAGACCATGTACCACAGCTTGGGCTAGACAAGTGACTTTCAAAGGGTTGAAAGCAGAAACCAATGGAAACCAGATTCAAAGCTAAGACCTCTGTTAAAAGAACTCAGACGCTTACAGCCTTGCCACCCCTAGAAGGTTTAGATGATCGATTTTGTAATAGCTACTAGTATGAAATCAGTTAATCAGAAGCGAATAACATTAAGACCATATTATCACAACTACAAGACACAATCATCAGATGATTAGCTTCAAAACACTCCCTAATAGTGAAGTACAAGATTCAACTGTCATTCCTGTTTTACGACAATTCATATGGTTTCCTGTTTTCTTTAAAACTGAAAATATGAAAAGCGGTTCATCTGGCTCTCATAAACCAAGCATGGATTCTTTTCCTAAACATTAGCGTTAACTGCAAACTACGCTACTCGAGTCCAATAAATTGTAATAATTACCTCTTTTCCAAGTCGTTCCTTCACAAATTCAGCAACTTGAGCCAAATCAAGATTTAAGGCAACAAGTCCACTCTTGCCACGCTTTCCAAAAAGCATATCCGGTTTCACAACCAGTTTGGATGAAGATAACCATGGTTCCCTTTTCGCCAGCTCATTAAAGTCGGTCAACTTTGTAACCTAATGCACCAAAAAGATCACGATCAATCAAGTATCTCATGTCAAATCCTGCTTAACTCATATAAACTAAATCTATGGCAACCACCACTTATGATTCCTTAAATCTCCAACTCAAATGTAGATTGTTTAAGTTTTTACATCCTCTAACTCTTAATTGACAATCATTGTGTCAGTTCACTCGATTCGAATGAACAATTATCTAAACTTCTAAACTACAGATTACAATTGAAAATGAAATTACTAGGATTTAGGGCACCAAATAAAACCTATTGATCGAAAAGGTAAAATCAAGAAATTATACTTCACCTGTGCAGATTTGATGGGCATTTCAGAACCCGAAATCCTCTTGAAATGCTCCTTCACCAATCTCTTCGAATCAAACTCTCGGATCTTCTTACGTGCCATTATGTTCCTCTAAAACCCTATTTCCACAAATAAAACACAAATGAATCTCACCTCAGATCCACATTACCCACATCAGATTGCTTAAAAAACTCAAACTTTCGAGAATCTTGATTGGATTTAACAAACACCCAGATCATAAATCGTCATACAATCAAACAAAGATTGATAAAAATTGACACTTACTGGTGATAGCCGGTGGTGTTGGTTGAAAGATACAAATGCAACCGATACGAAAGAGAGTTAAAGATTGTAAATTTATACTTGAATTTGGTGGGGTTGTTGATTTATTATTCAGTTACATTTGTTTGACAAATTGGGTGTTTGTTTTAGCGGGAAGAAGAGTAATCTAGACGGGAGTTTGATGATCTCTATTGGCTAACTGACACCTTAGAGGCTACAAGACCCACAAGTCAAAATTCAGGTAAAACTTGTATGTCAACATTATTATTATTATTAAATTAATAGGAACAATGGCCAAACTTTTGGTTTGTTCAACTAGAATTGTTGACGGATAATCTAACCATTTGATCTATAAAAGTTTGTGTGATAAAAACTTTACACTTTACGAGAAAATAAAAACCATAAGTTTTAAATGTTCCTAGAAGGAAAATACTTTTTGATGTTTGTCTGTATAATATCGAATCTCATATCATATTTTCTTGACATATTTGATGGATATTATCCAAGTAAGAATCAAACCAAATAAATTATGTTATGTCATATGTGTCAAAATAAGTTCATAAGAGTTACAAAATAAGTGATTTTTAGGATAATATAATTTTAAGCAAAATAAGTTCATAAGAGTTACAATATTTGATGTTTTGATGAAATTGTTAAAACACACATAAAAACCTACCTTAACCTCTTGACAAAATAATAATTTACATTTATAGTGTTATTTAAATGAATTTTTTTCTCTCATTATAATAAAATAACTTTTTTGGTTTATGTCATTTTCTTAATAAAATTTTATTGCAAATACATGAGACATAGTATAACATATGTATTGATTGAGCGAAAGTCAAGAAAGGGTCACAAGAAAAAAAATCTTTTGTACTCACAAATGTGACCCATTAATATCTAAAGTATATTTAATGATGTATTAAAACATGCCAAATAATATTTAATAGTTAATAATGTAAAAGTGGACCGATCAAATTATGTAACTTAAACTCGCAACAATCCAATAAAGACTAAGTTCTCTCTCTTTATATTTTTTAAATCTACATCAATATACGTTATGTAACTTGAACTCTTAACGTTGCGAGCTCATGGATCAAGTTAACAAAAACGATCGTTGATATCTTTGTGAACATGAAAACCATAAAAATCCCATAAAAAACGAAATATGATTTATATTCAACTAAATTCTTTTCGGGTTGTTCTAGATTTATTTTTGTCCCTTTTTGTTGTAATTCGTTTTCTTTTTTTATTTATTTTCAAAATTAAAACCAAACTACTCCATCTTACACAGGTTATAAATCTAGTTACGTCTAAAATGTTATATTTTTCTTCTTTTCTTATGATATAAAATATAAAATTCAAATGATAATATTATTGGTTATATACGTAGCACGTTTTGTTATCACAAATAACCTCCCACAAAACATTAAATTTTAGAGCTATATATGAAATATGCGAGCATTTAACAGAAGGTTCTTGACAAGCTAGTGCTTTAATTGGCTCTTCCCATAGACATACACGAAAGTCTTCATTTATGGCCTCTAATTTAACTTCTCACAACAAACATTACTAAAGATGATAGTATGCTACAATATGATTGCTACCCCTTTTCATAAAGCGTCATAGTATAACATGCTTTGCATCATGTATAAGTCGCGTAAACAGTATTAAATTGGATTTTTTTTCTAGAAAAAGTAACTTAACACAAACGAAAATGCATCTTAGGTAAGCTTCAAGGTGACATAATCTAACTTTTAGGATCTTGAAGCCAATTCTTCTTTATGTTAGGAAAATCTTGACAACAAAAGTTGTCTTCCCCTAATTATTAATGCAAAGATGCCACAGGCAGGGAGATGAATTAATCCCACTCCTAAATACCTGCAAATAATCTCATGAGTTCAACCACTTAAAACAAATCCATAGGAGCAAAAATAGCAATTACTGTTGTAACATCTCGTATTTTTACGACATTTAAAAAAAATTATAATAATAATAATAATAATAACAATAATAATGATAGTAATAATAATGAAAAATAATAATAAATAATAATAATAATAATGATAATAAATAATAATAATAATGATAATAATAATAATAGTAATAATAATAACATTGATAATAATAATAATAATAATAACAATAATAAAGTTCAGGGTGATTCCTGTAATTTATCAAACTTAAATAAAGTTTTTGTGCATGAAATAACAAAATTCAAATTGCAGGGACCATTATTGTAAATATAAAATTTACAAACCCAGCCCCCCGCCCCTTTTCTTCCCCGCTTTTCCGGTCGCCGGCCGGCGAAGTTCCGGCGCGGCTCCGGCGACCTCCAAACACCTCAAAAACCGGGTTTTTGAACCCCAAAACGCACCAACGAAATTGTGGGATCATTTCAAACAATAATAAACGCTTTAATTGGAGCAAATTCATCCGTGTTTCACGTAGTGGACCACTAAATAAACCCACTAAAACCGATCTACCTAAAACCCACTCAAAAATTAATAATTGGTTAATTAAACTCATATAAACGATCACCTCATCATTCCCAAGCTATTACCAATACCAATTGCATCCAATACAACCAAAAACACTCTGTTCGAACACCCCATGACCGCGGACCTGCAACTCGAATTTTAACCCATCCCCGAGCAATTTTAAGCAAATTGAATAAAGGGCTTTTGATCAGGACGATCATACGAAGCTTCCCCTCAGTTTAATTCGATTATAAAGGCTGTTTGAACATCATTCGATTGGCACCTTTGTCGCTGCCTGTTCTTCAACAGGTTATCACCAAATCGACACTATACTTGTAATTGAACACACACACACACTCGGTTTTTCATGGGGAACAAAAGCCCCATGATTTCACAGGCTAAAGAAATCGAATTGATGGTCAATTGAATAGGATTTGAACCTAGGGCTCGAATGGATTTAGGGAATTTGGGTAAAACGTGCTTATAAACAATTGCAACCAGTAATAACCGCGGCTTACGCCTTTGATTCACTGGTTCCTGCGCACCAAATCTTAGGGGAGGTCCCGGGTTCGACCCCGGCAGCCCCCCCTCTTTCTTATCTGTCACACCCCAACCTGGACAGCGGAAACGTCGAGGTGTGAGGAATTACGATTGTTCACAGCCACATAACGCTATTATTAAATTCCAAATATATATTTTTCATAAGTTTCAAAAGAAATTACAAACCCAAGTCTCAATAATGAAATAAGTTCAAACATAGCATAACAAAACATGTTTCTTTATTCCATTAACTAGGTCTAAAACCTAGATTATTGCAAGCTTCAAAAGATCACTTTAAACTTGGGGGTTTTCCAGAAACATGATAAAAATAAAAGGTAAACTAAAAATAGTTGGTGAGTTTCCAAGGTTTTCATACATAATATGAAATGATTACAAGTAGCAATTCATGTCATAGGTTATAAGCTAGTAAGGTTATAGAA
>BJCN01146964.1:0-14762 GCA_018326445.1 Flaveria brownii
TTCTAGGTCGATGAATACCATATGGAGGTCCTTTTTCTTTTCTCTGTATTTCTCCATTATCCTCCTTATGGCGTGTATTGCTTCTGTCGTAGAGCGTCCTGGCATAAATCCAAATTGGTTTGACGCTATCTGAGTTTCTCGTCTAATTCTCGTGTCAATAACTCTTTCCCATAATTTCATCGTGTGACTCAATAGCTTTATTCCCCTGTAATTTTCGCAACTTTGTACATCTCCTTTTTTCTTATATATGGGGACTATAACACTGGTTCTCCACTGGTCCGTCATCTTCCCTGTCGTAAAGATAGTGTTGAATAAATCTGTTAGCTATTTGAGCCCCTCATAACTAGTAAAAAAATTGTATTGTAATAATTGTGTTTTATAAAAAGATTTATGACAGGAGATAATCAAGGGAAATTTAAATCATAAAAAATTTACCCAAATTAAATAGGTACTCATTTTACCAAAGTAGCCTTTGTAATAGAAGGAAAAGGAAGTTAAGAATCAATTAAATGAATGGTTATGATTAGTTCTTTTATGTTCTTATATAAAATGGAGTTATATATATATATATATATATATATATATATATCAATAATCATTTAACTAATCGATGTTATCCAATAGAATTATGAGAGAGACTATTTTGATAACTATTTTACCAACAATAATATTTTGGTAAATAAATTTTCCTTTAACACTCTTTTAGGAAAAAATACTCAAAAAAATAGTTTAGAAGGGCTGAAAATGAATCAATAGTACATGTTTTCAAGATATGTACTATCGAAAAACTAATTAAACCAAAAAAGCAATTTATATATGTACACGAGCGGATATTACAAAAATTCTATCATGTCCATCTTATTGAAAAGTTCTAGTTTCACTCCTATTTTTATATAAAAGAGCCAAAACTTAGCCAAGCCATTACAAGAATAAAAGGAAATTATATAGGCAGAATTTAAGTTAATCAAAGTCTAGATTTTTATACTAGACTAGTGGTGCTCCTAGGGGGCTCTAATGTTGATGATGTGGAAACAATTAGGGCGTTGAAATCGCTACACCCTAGTTAAAATGGAGCTTTAAACTTATTTTTAAACAAGAGATGAATAAATTCATTTGTTCTCATAATTAACTAAAAAAGACTTTAAATCCACTACAATTGATTTAAAATGATTTTAATAATTCATATTTACCTATTTGATATTTTAACTAAACAAATCACTATAAGTCTAAAACTACTGAATATTTAAATTCCTAAAATAATTAATAAACACCAGATTAGAAGTATAACGTATCAAATTATCAATTTTTAATGTTATACCAAAATATTAATTCACAAATTACATATTTCCTATTAAAGGTTGCACTTGTTAATAGATCTCAGATTAACATATTTTGGATGGATAGCATAAGAAAATTTATTAAAATACCCAATAAGCAAGATAGATAATAATAATAACTAACCATCGGATGAGGCACTAACGTATACTCACAATCCACTATATAAATAATATCCTACAATTGATCCATACATCTCCTAATAGATACAATGAAATGTTTGTCTAAATGCATGGATAATACTATTGTTTCAAAATCGAATCGGACGGCTGTAGACCAGTTGGACCGGAACCAGGTCTGGTTATTTGTATTTGGACTGTACTTATTTAAACCAGCCGGTTATTGCTCTACTGGTGAACCGGTCCAACCGGACCGGGTGGTCGGATCGGAATTTAAACTTTTTAATTTTTTTAATTTCAGATTTTTTTTTAAATAACTTAGTAATTTATGACATATTTTAGTTATGTAGGTGTTCATGTCATTTAAAAAGTATAAATCCACCCGAAATTATATTGTGTTTTCATATTTCATTTTCAACTAAGTGTATATAAATAATATTATTTTCTTAAGCATGACATCATTCAATTATTAAATCCGATTCAAACTGTCCGACCAATTTAACAAATGAACCTCTAAGGCGCTCGATTCACTATCTACTCCGTTTTTAAAACATTGTCATATAACAAATATAATAAAGATATCTTAGTCTAGTCACAAAGCCATGAATGGTGTCACGCCATTGACGCTGCCATGATGAGCCTATGAAACCCCATAGACTCGTATGTCATATCTTAGATGATATCCGATGGAAATACAACTTAACGTAAAACATTAATCGTTAAGAGATATCATCTACAATTTTTTAGTTACTAAAGTCAGGTCAGGAGTTTTTAAAGAATGAAAAAATAGAGTTCATTTACAAATGTTTGATTTAGTTTTTTTTGTATGTAAAAGCAACATTTTGACAACTAGGATTTCTTAATGAAAAACTCAACTAGTACCTTGTAACAATTAAATATTCTAAATATAAAACAATATTTTGACAACATTTTCTAATTTTTAAGTTAGGAAAACAACCCATTTAACTAATTCTTTTGGAAAACAAAATGGAATCGAGTTTGAGCCCACTTTAAAGTTGGTCACCTTAAAGTTCAATTTCGGGAAGCTGCTGATATGGCCAACGACAACTAATTTGGTGATAATACTCTTAAAAAGTATTAGTTGAGGTTTATTCAGCAAACAACTTTCAATTCAAAAACACCAAAATACAATGCCTGTGTATGTGAATGTGTGTCTATGTATATGTAGATGATACATTGTGTATGCAGAGGATGTATCTAATGAGAACACCTACTTTGTAGGAGAGTGTAAATATGTGTAAAAAAAGTATTTTACACATGTTTAAATAAAAAAAATAAAACTCTTCTACACATGTATAAATAAAAATTCTTAAATTTATCAAAATATTGACTTATCAAGATAACCTTTTCGTCTGTATATATTATTTTGACGCATCTAGAAACATAAGGTCTTGGCCTTAAACAAACATCTCAACACTGCACAAATTTAATATTTCATATTAATCACTTGGTGTATATGTAGTATACATACATTGTTATTATGAACAGCTTTTGAACAAGCTCCACAACAAGATGATTCTTAAAAAATGACAATGCAATGAGGTTTTGGCTGTTAAGCTTCACAGCATCATAACCACATGATGTAGTATTTGTTCTTAAGCTTTGTTGTTTCCGCTTTGCTTTATGTTGACATTTTCATGGTTCCATGACGAATCGACATCAGGGAGTTGATACTCATCTGGCTTCAGGGCCAAAGCAAAATCAGGCAACGTTGGCGCTGTTTCCATGATTCTACACTCAATTTTAAATTAGATTAGTAATATGTTAGACTACAAAAGAAAAAAGATTATATGTTCATTTTATACGATTAGCAGATGTGGCAACATGAGTGTATTTGACAAAACGACTCGTTTTTGTACATATCTACAAGTCGGGTTGTGTCGACCCGCAAACCCCTTTGTTATAAATTAACATGTATATGAATGACTTAATAAGACTAGAAAAAATGAGATATGTCAACCTAACCACTCTGGGAGCAACCTCTTTGTTTCATGGGATAGACACAACATTCGCCCTCAACACACCCTCCCACTGTTTGAATGAGATTTTTGCTGCGTATGTTTGCTATGTTATTTGATTTAGCCCATGTAATCCTTCAAACAAAACACAACCCAAACTTACGGGTCCAAAGTGCCACCTCTAAATGTTGGAAGCAGCCCATGCAAAATGAAAGAATTGATTATTTTTTGACTTTATATATAGACTCCACCTTCATGTTTAAACATACATAATATTTCATCTTATAAAACTATCAAAACACATAAATATTTGTATATATTAAAAAGGTGGGAAACAATCGACCCACAAAGGTTAGAAATCATCCTTTGAATTCGATTTTGCACTCGACGGTTGTAACACGAGGTAAAATGTGTATTACACCATATTTTCTTGTATACATAAAGAGATGCATTTTGATATACGCATGCGTGTATATGCGTGTGTGTGTGCGCGCGCGTGTGTGTATACGAGTGCAGGCTGATTGGTGTAAGTGGAATCAGGATACAGGATACCGTGTGACAAGAACATCCTAATTAGGTAAAAGGGGAACTTATATGAGATTGTAGTTCGATTGTTATATGATACAGACTGCTGAACTATTAAGAAGCCACATGCACGTAAGGTGGAGGCAGCAAAGATGATGATGCTAAGGTTGATGCATGGTTTTAAAATCGGTTGAGGCGTGCGCCTCTAGGCGAGGCGCCCAAAAAACGAACATGAGGCGGCGCCTCAGGGGGTTATTTAGTACGTGCGCCTCATAGAGCTGAGGCGGTAAAAGAAAACCTGCGCCATAGGTGCGCCTCAGGAGGTTTTAATGTTTGTTTTCGATGATTTAGACTCTGTGTCATTTTCAAACATTCCATCTCTTTTTAAAGTGTGTTTTTGATGTTTTTGATGAATCTGATGATGAAATTAGTCTGTATTTTATTTTTTATAAGATATATAATCTTTATATTTATTTTTTAATTCCGCCTCGGTTCGCCTCGAGGCTTACGCCTCATGAGGCGAAGGGAAAACGCCTCGAGGCTTACGCCTCATGAGGCGAAGGGAAAACGCCTCGAGGCTTACGCCTCATGAGGCGAAGGGAAAACACCTCGAGGCTCGATTCCGTACTTTTAAACCTTGGGTGGATGTGTTGGCACACAAGTTTAGACTGGAATAAGAAATGAGGTGTTTAAAGATAGGTTAGGAGTAACTAGTATAATGAATAAGATAAGAGAGGGGAGATTAAGATGATTTGAGCATTTGAAGAGGAGGAAGACATTGATGACGCCAGATAGAGTGAAACCATCACTTTGGAAGAGAAGAGGAGTATAGGCGGCTCTTAATTGACTTGGGATGAGCGGATTAGACATAATTTGCTACAGTTGCACCTCTTAAATGACATGGTCCAAATTAGGAGTTCGTGAAGACATAGTATTAAGGTTAAGGAAGTTTAGGAGAGGGCACATATATATCTTTTTTCAAGTCGTGTTATGATGTTAAATCTAGTTACTACTTATTCTTTCACTGTTTCTTTTTGTTATTAGTAGCTTTCTATGTTCTATACTTCTAGTATTGTTTGTTCGTCTATTATTTGTTTTAAAGTCGAGAGTAGTCTCTTTGAAAGCAACAAATAAGGTTTACCTGCATCCCATCCCCCTTTTGCTATGGTTGGGATTTACTAGGTATTATTGTTGTTGTTTTGTATGTGTATATGTGCGTGTTATTAGAAAAACATGTAAAACATCCAACACAAGACTTACTTTTCATAAGTGTATAAATCCCGGTTGATGCGCACCTTGCTAGAAGTGTCTTTCGGGATTTTTTCGGAGAGATACTTCATAGTTCCCCAGAGAGGTGGAATTCTGCATGAAAATGGAAAATAAAGTTGGAAATAATGCTTAATTATTTAGTTTGTAGTATCCCTAGACTTTATAAATAATGAACAATAATAGAATGAAGAAAATCGCAACATTATGTGATTCTACTTTTCCAAGAGGACATACATAATTGACCTTGACAAACACTACAAATTAACATCAACAAAACATACAACAAGCACACATCATTCTGGTACCAATGATGAAGTCTGGCAATTGTGATATAATTATAATTTGTAAAATAACATTTTATTTGCTGAATTAGAACTACAAAATAGGATTTGAGCAAAACTAATATCTAAGATGCGGCAATTTCAAGCCAGTTAGTTATAAATGGATATGAGTAATGTATTACCTCTAACAGAAAAAGGGTAAAATTGAATAAAAATTACTTACAAGAAAATGAGTCAAAAGTTACATGAAGTGTATTTCTAATGCAGAAAACTTCCAAATTATTTTGTTTAAAAAGTTAGGTTACTATTGAAATAATATAAATGTATACTAATAATTTATGATCAATTTAGTTGTGTACGAACATCAATTTAGGTCAACTCAACCCGACCCCACATGTACCAAAAAGATAATGATAATAACAATCCTGTTTTGACAGGTTACCTAACATGCCTTTTTGCCACCACTAATCCCTTGGTGCTGTTCTGTGAAGTATAACACTTCCAGATTCCTATACTCGAAGAATGAAAGAACCATTTTCCACTTATTATAATAATATCTGCTACTGCCTATATGCACATTTTATATGCAAGTCTGAATAGAATTAACATTGAATAACCTCAGAGATTAAGAAGAAATAAAACCTTGAAATAGGAACTGCTGCATTGAAAGCTTCACATGCTCTTTTGCTTTCTTTCAGATACTCATCTGCAGCTTGCAAAGCAGATACCGCCATTCCATGTGATTTTTCTGTGTTACCTTCATCAAGAATCAATCCATGATAATAATACGCTGCTGCCTACACATTTTACGAACAAAATACTCATTAGCTGAGTTACTATGATCCATAACAAAAAAACATTGAATCTGATGAAGCCAATGCCAAAACTAATAGTATTTGCAGCAAGTTGGACATGACAGGCATCTATGCTCCAACGCAGGAAGTATTGTTAGTGTATTATGGTTTCTTTATATGCTTATCGCTCTCTGTTGTCAAAAGCCCAAAAGGCACGCGCCTAGGCCCTCAGGCGCAGCCTTGTCGCCTCGCTTCAAAATCCCCATTTCAGGAGCCCATACGCATTTTCAGGCCAAGCTCCGGCCAAAATCGTCTGAACAGGTCTGCAAAATTTACACTAGGCCAAAATAAGCTTGTAATCAACCTAAACTAGCCCGAAACAAGCCAGAAACATGGCTAAAACCCCTAAAATGATATTTTTATACTAGACGCCTCGCTTATTAAGTTCCATGTGCCTAGGCCCAAGGCTCACCCTTTGCGCCTTCGACAACTATGTTATCACTAGAGGTGGCAAAATGGATAGCTAAGACGGGTTCGGTAATGGTTAAAACTGGGTTTGGGTCATAATGAGCAGTTTTTAAGTTGTATGGGTCTTGTCGGCTTGGGTTGTCCTGCAAATGGGGTTGTCCAGCAAACATTTCCTTTTCAGGTAATATGTTTAAATTTTGCCTATTTGACAACATAATTCAAATCGGCCCATTCATCAGTGAAGGGTTAAAACTGTCACCTATACTAGATATCAATCATATCACAATAAAGATCATAACTTTCGATTGAATCAACTGAATGAAATTTTAATACATTATATTTAGTTACCATGCAGCCTTTTTGAGTTCAAGTTGTTAGCACAATTATAACACAAATAAAAAGGTACCTTGGCTTCGATGTATTTCCACTTGACATAAAACTGGTGCTTCTCACCCCAACCATTTGCTAGTGGAAGGTTTGTTATATTATCTTGGGCCTACATAGATAGTCACAAAATAAAATATAAACAACTATTTTTGCATCTATCTCACTCCAATCATATAACATAGTTAACATCAATAGCCTAAACAATACAAGATTGAAAGAACATAATGTGTAAAACTAGTTCTTTTACCCGCAATGCGTTGCTATGGCGTACGCGACGTGATAAAATATTGACTACAATCAACATGACTTGTTTTCCGAACTAAATTACATCGAAACATAAAGCAATTCGAATATATACTGCCGAGTGAATACATATTATATTTGAGGAGACTCTAAGCAAAATTTACGACGAAACTTAGAGCAACTCAAAATGTATAAAATAATAAACATGAAAAAAATTAAGTTCCATGTATTATTACCATTCTGACAATATCACTTGTGTTATTTCATTTACTTTTTTTAGGTAAAATAACTAATATAAATGGTTTATGTCGTTTTAGAAACAGTTTATAAACGTTTGGTTATTAATTATGACATCTTGTTTTCACAATATGTCAATATCACTGATGAAGCTAATGTCATATTAATAAGAGGCTGTTATATAAATAAGTGATATTGATAAGAGTGTTATACAAACAAACAAACAAACAAACAAACATACCCAGTATGTCCCATTGATAAGAGTGTTATATAAAATATTAATGAATTGGGCTTTAACCCAGAATTGAGCCTGAGACGGTAAGCACAAAAAGAAAAGTTTGGATGTTGGGAATCGAACACAGTACCTCTTGTATTGCTGCATAAGTAGTTTAACCCAGAATTGTGTACACTTTATCGCCAAACATATTTATATTAAAGCAAAAGTCGGTGGTGGTGGCCACTATCATTGCTTTTTAAGATAATTACTGATATGATTAACCTTTTCTATGTAAAAGCAGAAACTTCTAGAAGAATTGTTTCTGAAACTCTAGGTCAAACTACAGGTGATGTGTCATATGCATTTTCATGCAAGTCATAGAACATATAGCACGAAATCTTATATGCTAGCATTAAAAATCAATATATTCTACATTATTAGTGAAAGAAAATATCAAGAACAACTAAATACCTGCTGCCAATATTTGACCATCTCACAAGCAAGCCTTCGTTTCACTGCAAGTGTGGCTTTGGTACTATCAATCGCAAGCCCAAGTTGTATGTCAACACTCTGCTTACAACACAACATATAAAAACTCCTTCACTCGTCTAAACTCTTAAGGTTGCGTTGTATGTATTTCTAGAGTCAGCAATTTTGGTTAGGTTTCAATCAAAGGTCAAATGGATTAAGCTAAAAGATTTAACCACAAAGGAGGGCCATATGGATAGAATGCTCAAAGGGATCGAAAAGTCATCTAAAGTGCATCCAAAAATATAAATATCTCCCAAATCATTTATTAAAATCTGTAAGAAAAATAGTTTTCTTAATCAGATATAGCAAACTAGTTATGTATAAAGTTCAAAAGAGTGACTAAAAGTGTTTGTGAGACTCAAATTAATATTTCAATACTAGTTTTCCCACTTAAAAAACACGGAGGACTTTACTCACCGTAACAGTTGAATGCATTTTATGAAATATATACTCTGTTAATATCGCCTCACTCTCATAAAAGGATTGAATACACCTTTTGAAAACTACTAAAATATGACCAATTATTGACCATACATCATTTTGAAGTGCAATATCAGCAGAGATAGTTTGATGAATAACATCGTGTTTGCATATTTTTTTTATGAAAACAGCAAACAAGCATATTATATCTTCATGGTACCTCAAAAACCTAACAAAGGCATCAACATAATTATAATCTCAAGGCGAAACTAAATGGTTCAGCTTAAAGCCAACTCAATGGTAGTGTGCATCTTAATTTAATATAATCTTGTTATACATGTACACGTTTAGCCAATCTATGACTGTAATTTAGTTGCCTACCTGATAAGAGTATCATATATGGGCTATTAGATACCAAAAACCTTTCACCAACATTTTATTGTTGTAAAACATCCATTCATGAGAGATGCCCATGGGAAGGTTAGGGCCACAACTCCATGCATTTTTTTTAATATTAATTATAGCTTATTTTATATCTCCCCAAAATTTGATTTGACAATTATGCTCATTTTAAAATTAAAGGACATCTCAATCATACTTATTACATTGGATACAAGCCCATCAAGTTTACAAGATTAAAAAGAAAAATATATGATTAGTGGTGGCAATTTTGACCAATTAATATGTAAATGAGTTGATATGGGTTTTTCTTTTTTCTAATGGATTCCTTAGAGTAGAAGATAGCTAAATTGAAAATGGGTCAAAACCGATTAAACAGGTCGAAAGTTGCCAGAACTGTACTCCCAGTAAACCTTCTAAATGATCTTACAAAAGAGAACTAGATTATATTGTATTAATATAGTTTTTATATTCATAGCTAACACTTTAATTATTTATAAAACGAAAAGAGAAGAAAGTGCTTGTGGGTTGCCCAGAACTGTACTCCCATAAAACCTATTTTGACTTACACTAATAATCACCTGTTTAACCCATTAACAGACCTATCCAATTACCAGTAACATATAGGATGTTTAGGACAAAACTATTCAAGATTATTGGGTATGTCTGCCTATCCTTCAAATTTTTTTGACCATTTTGCCAAGGTAAATTTAAATCAAACCCTCTGACCCGTGTGAAATAAAGTATAACCCATGACGACCAATTTATAAGTAAATGGGTTGTAAAGTGCAATCTCTAGCAAATTTACGATAGAAGATTTTAAGGCTGTTAAAAAGTCAGTAAGTAGAAAATCTAGGCCGGATAATACCTGCCCTAGAGCTTGAAGGCAAAGTGCTCTCAAAACCCCTTCAGCAAGGTCCACTGGTAAATCTCGCCTAAAACAAAACCAACATTTAATAAAAATCAAACTCCTATAGAACACATGCATTATACTAAAAACAGAGGCTAAAACTAACAAGTGTATGAACCTGTGTTCAGGAGACAACTGAGGAAGTACATGCTTTACTGCACAATCAAGGTATCCGGCTGCCTCTAACAAAATATCAATTGCATATCTACTGTTTTCTGTGATATTAAACAACTACATTTTTATGCATCACAAGCCAAAGGATCATATATCCAATACTTGTAAGAAAACACATAATGGAACAATAATCTTAAGAATCCATAAATAAAATTGAAGAATCTTAAGAACCAATATTCAGATTATTTGTGATATGAAGTAATAATAATAGTTTCTAATGTTTGGAGAAAAAGATCCCGTTAATTAATCAGTTTTGGTTCATTAATGTCATACTAGCTAAACAAAACTGACTATCTAAGGATAAAAAACATTACCTATGAACCAACCAAATTTATAGATTTCTACTCCAATTTTATAAAATATCAAAAAAATAAAGCAAATACATTCTACAAATAAGAAAAACCGACAATTACTACATAAGGTATTGTCTACGAGAACAAATCCATCTTGCCAATTCAGATTATGTCATTATGATATGAAACATTTAATATAACTACATGATGATCACAACTAAGAATCATTAAATGGCATATATATTAAAACATACCGTTTTTCCCAGCTCCTCTGAATTTTTATATGACAAAACATGCCATTCTGCCTAATTAATTTAGACACACTAAATATAGCGTTGAAAATATATTTCTTATTCTAGATATTATGTTCTGCATAGCCTTTACTATAGTACTGGCAATAAGAAGTGTTCAGAACAATTTGATACTGGCTGATATTGCCAAAATTAATAAAAAAATACAACAAGCAGAGACTTGCATCATGTTCGGCAGTTAATGACTCTGATTATACTATCCATTGCTTTGAAAAACAATTAATTTTCTTACTACTCCTTTTCTTTAAAGATAGCTTGCAGATGTATATATAAGAAGGCACTCATCTGGTCTATTTTAATGCAAAGCCTTAACTTTAAAAGTCAACAACACAACTACAACCTGAACCCTTGCTTGTAATTCCTGCCATTCTATAATGGCTCAATTCATTTACATAATTACATGCTCTATTTTCTTGTATCCCAACCTAATCAAATTAATTCTGGATAATATTATTCAGGTGCCACAAATCAAACAAGTTATTTTCAGGATATCTCTCTCTATTACTTTTCCATCTACACAAGTTTACAAATTATTAGAGAATAAAGAGTATGAGTACAGAGTAGTGGATGTAAACACATCAGCCATTATGAGAACCATGCACATAAAACGAGCATTTATTTAATCTCATGTGTCATCACCCACCTTCTGATACTTTAGGCAAATAACCATCTGTAGACGTTCTTGGGAGAAGCAACAAGTTTGCTCGTGAAAGTGTCAAAGCTGCCATCAAGTGCAAAACAGATAATACTTCATACCAAGCACTATACATCCCCATTTCCTGAAATATTATGATAATAAGTACTAAGACATAATTCCATTTTCATCGACTCGTACTAATATGCCAAAAGAGAAAAAGAGAAATAAAAATGTTCCGGTAAACTTGAATCATAACAAGTTGTTGATGCTTTGATAAACAGATTTTGTTTATGATTATTTAGGAGTCAAATAAACACACTGACCACAACAAGAACTCATATCTAAAGGTTTACCACTTCTTTTAACCTCATTTGGTATTTGGTAGACTTTAACTCCCATTTCACAATGTATTTTCTATTGTTCACAAAACTGTCCATTTTGTCAATTTGCCTATTAATTCCTTAAAATAATCAGAATTAACCAAAATCATACAACATCCAATTAACTGGACTATTACAATGTAAAACTATATAAGAACATCTATACAATACCTCCTACAATCTGTTATACTACTTCCATTTGTCTGATTCGAATTATTTTTCAAAAGGCACATTTAAACACGCCCTTATATGGCTGTCTTACCTCTGACTCATCCTCCTGGTTTATCCATGTAAACTTTACTTTATGTTGTAACGGGTTTCCTGGATAGAGATCAAGCAAAATTCTTATATAATATGAATAGAACACATAAACTAAAAAGATACCTAAGATCATGATCTACCATCTCTAACCAGTCCCAGAAGGATTGGTAAATAATCTTCCAGGGCTTGCAGGAGATCATCCAAAGTTGAGTCCCCTGAAAAAAAATATAACAAAGGTAAAAAAAAAAAAAAAACAGTAATAAACTAATATGACAGTAACTAATAACAATATAAAAATAATATTTTTTAATAGTAACCATGTTGAGTAGCACTTCTTCTTCGTGTTCTTGTAATAGATGGGGCTTCTTGTCCTGCCATTACAACAATACGCATCCTAAGAGCGGAAAGGCGTTCCACTAAACTTTTGCACAAATCATCGTTGAGTGACTCAGAAAAATCCAAAGGTTTTGGAATCCTTAAACCAGGAACAAAAACCGCCACCTCACCAATATTTCCTGGTCGCCTTCTTTTCCCACCTGTATCCTTTGGGGTTGATACAAAGCATCCCATAATATATTTAATCTTTTATATGTCTGCCAGCCCTATATTAATATGGATGATGATGCTCTTCCCCAATGATATTGATTCTATACACATAGCAAAAAGAAAAATAGACGATGAAAGAGCAATTTGAACATGGCTATGCATGCATAATCTTTTCACAATATATATTTGTCCTTAAGGAATCAGGGTCACAACCAAGAAATAGATGAAATTTGGTTTAATGATGGTTTTAGTTGACAGATGAATTTGAAATTTATTACCACTGAACTTTTTACTGAGTAGCAAGCCTCATTAATGTTCAACTAAAAAGCAATGGGCTTCTCACGAGCATAATGTAAGTTCCATTTTCGACGCACATACCCTTTAAATGTTTATAGCATACAAGTAAAAATAAGAAACAAGAATTCACAGCAGGAAGAAGAAAAAGTTCAACAAAGTATGAGTAGCATCACAGGAAAGGCATGATAAGTGGCAGGTTTGTTGCATCAATACATCTCAACCTCTGCTTTCTACTTCAACAGAAATAAAGACAGACCAACAATTTGGAATTTTAAAAAAAATATATAAAATATCAATACAAAATTCTTTCAAACACAATATAAATCCCTAAAGTTGAAAATTCTAAGTAAAGCCATATTATTTCCTTCCTCATAGATGTCTGCTTCATAAGGGCTCCTTTATTCTTTGCCACATAATTCTTTAAACAACAAGTTGAGAAGCAATACATGCTTGCATATAAGTATACAACAAGTTACCAACCACATAATTTGATCCCAAATGAGTAATTAGCAAGCAACAACAACAACTTGACAAAAAGGGAGCACAAATAGTAATATAAAACTACAATCTGATAAAACCACAACAACCAATTAAAAAACCAAAAGAAGACAACTAACCCAATTTCCACCAACCCCAAAACAGAAAAAAACGATCATAATCACTTGTTTCAATAAACAATTCAGCACGAATTGAAGCATAAATCACAACCCACTTCGAAAAATCAAAGAACAGTACCTTGTAAATCGAAAGAATGACTCGAATTCCAAATCTATGCATCCATTAGAACAAACGAATACCCAGAATCCATCAGAATTCAAAATTCAAAAAAATGCAGCTGAAATTTGTAGTTGTTCTTGACGAACAATCAAACAGTTGGATGATCTAGTGAATCTAATGAAAGTTGAACGGAAGAGAGAAAGATAGATGGATTGAAAGGTTGAAGAACATATATAGAGTGAGATTATGTTGATATAATTATTGGAAGAATGAGCACAGGATGATTAGCGAGTACGAAGACTTGTGTTGTTTGCCTTAAGTGGCAATACAACTTCTTTAGTTTTACTTACTTCTAGCAATAATGTAAATTTGCGCAATGTGAGGGGCAAATTTGAAATAGTAATTATTTAAACAAGACCCAAGGGTGTTAATGTAATTTCATATGTGATCCTCTTCGTACAATCTTTGTTTGGGTCATATCTTCCTAAACAAAGCCCACGAATCTATGGATTGACGGATTTATAGGTATATTATTTTCTTTTTTTTTTTAAAAGCTAAGATCTTGGGTGTAAAACTATTTTTTCGGTACTACGTCCAAGGTCGACTACTCGACCGCCCACAAGACCCAGCCCCCCTGATGCGCAAGAACCCCGTGGAATGGGTAAACCTTCGCTCCCTGTCAGGTTCGAACCCAGGATAAAGCCCAAATTCGTCCCCTCACCCAGACATAAACATTATTTGATCATTAATCATTAGCTAGACATAAAAATGTTTTCATTTAGGTAGTTGTCGCTGCCATTTCCGATAACTCATATCCTGGTTCTACGACCCTTGACCTGCCACAAAGGCATTTTGGCCCATCGTTCTCATACAAGGTCCATCATTCTTATACAAGGGACCATCATTCTTATACAATGATCGTTATTGTTATATATGTTAGGTCATTCCATTATCATTCCTTTCATTCAAGCATCCTTACATTCATTCAGAAAATATTTATTCATTTGTTTAGGAAACATTCATTCATTCATT
>BJCN01146969.1:0-10343 GCA_018326445.1 Flaveria brownii
ATGAGACTCGACAGATGTGGGAAGTTGTATGTGTGTTGGTAGTGTGGTGGACCGGTGGTGATGCGGTGGTGGTATGGTGGACCGGTGGTGATGCGGTGGTGTGGTGGTGGTGGTGCGGTAGTGTCTTGTGCGGCGAAGGCGATCAATTTGAATGAAAGAAACATTGACTTAGACTTGTAGATTTAATTTTGAAAACACACCTTGACCTATGTTTCTTTTTTTCCAAAAAAGCTTTTAACCCATCTTGACCCCGTTGTATTTTTTATTCTATCCATTCTAACCCATCTTTATTTTTAAAACACCCATTATGACCCAAAATCACATCTTTGGATTTTTTTTGCCACCTCTAAACACTAGCAAGTCTTCTATAAAGATTTTTCAACAATTTATTTATTCTAAAAGAGAGTAGAAAAACTAGGGACTAAAATGGATATATCATCAACAACGAGGGGTGTGTACTTAAACATACCCAAACAAAACAACAATCTCTCGACGATTTACAAGGGTTTCATTTTATCTCCGATTTCGTATTCAATCGAGAAGCATTTCGATCGATTGAACGATTCATCGAAATCGATCTGATTATTATATGCATAATAAAGACGCATAATTTACATCAAAGATGAGTGTGGATCTAGCTTCTAACACCCATGGAAACCTCGACCAACAGATCTCACAGCTCATGGAGTGCAAGCCCTTAACGGAGCCTGAGGTCAGCAATCTCCCTTTTCGATCGGTTAAATTTTGAATTTTGGGCTTCCAGTGTGTTTGATTTGCATTATTCGTCATGATTGTTGAAGATTTGGATCTTTGATTGTGTGTTTTGTTACTGGATCTGGGATTTTATCTTATTTGGGCACTTAGGGTTCTGTGAGTTTGGTGAGAGTAAAGGGCTACAAAACTGTAGCTTGTCTTCTCTTGTTTATCAGCTTGATCTCAAATGAATTATGTGAAGATATTTGTGTAAGCAATTTATGATGCGATTGGTGAATACTTATCCTTTTTAAATGAAGAGCTGCAATGTGAATTTGGTTGTTTGATGGGGTGTATTTGTTATATTCTGAGAACTGGTAGTTGAAGATGTTTAATCTTGCATTATGTTCTATTGGTTCCTGAAAGAACAAGCGCATTTGAGAATCTGTTACAAACATAGAGTGATATGTGTAACTCTGTAGTGATATAAGAAATAAGATGATGTTTTGGTGTTGATTTGTTGTACAGAAACATGTACATAAAATTTTCATTCAAAAAATACTGGAAATGTATAAACAAGATATGTCTTTTAATGTGGTGGAACCTATGTAAGGTGTTGCTGATATATTGGAATTTTCGTTAGAAGCAAAATATGACCGCATGATAGATTTATAAGTTTCTTAGTAGGAATTTTTCGATGTGATTTGAAATGTGGAAATTTGACCACATCAAATTGTTTACTATTTGCTTTCATAAACGGTAAAAACTCACAAAATCTATGTAATCATCTGCTCCAGTTTGTTATCTATGATTCTATTCATTTAATAAAATAAAGCTATATGCTACTTGAAAATGTATGAACAAGATCCTAGATTCTCTAAGGTAAGTAATGAAATAAAATCTCAAAATTCTCTAGTGTGATTAAGGCAGTTGGATATCTGAAAAGTTTAAAATATATGTTAAAGAACCTAAAACAATAGCATGGATGTTAAAAAAGTTGGCTTTTAAACTTGGACATAGGCTGCAATCAAGTTATGCTTCTATCGAGCTACTTGAGCTCATATGAGTCAATCTTTTATCATGTTAGAGCATTAAACAAGCTTGAAATATATAACAAGCTGAGCTTGAGCTTATAAGGGATTAGCTTGAGCTTATAAGGGATTAGCTTGAGCCTTTATCGAGCTTTTTGAGACTTTAAGTTATAAGTATGCATACTGACTCATTTGCAGCCCTATTCGGACATCTTCCTAAACTAGGATCATTACTACTGTGTATGCCAATAAGAAAAAAAAAAGATATTCATGAATTGACGATCAATAGCTCCTATTTTGAAAACTTAACTGAACTGTAGCTAGTAAACAAACAACCTATTGCAAATATTTAAATAAGAAAAGTGTAAATTTTTTCTCTTATGGAGTATAATGGTGTTGGTTAGCTTTCTAGAAGTGTTAGTGTTAAGTTACATACCATTTGTGGGTACAGGTTAAGACATTATGTGAGAAGGCAAAAGAGATACTTATGGCTGAAAGCAATGTTCAGGTATGAGCTTGTTTTTTCTTGCTTCTTTTTTTGGTCATTTTGATTACTCTACTAATGCACAATTATTTTGTTAGTTAAATATGGATCCAATCTCTATATGACCTTGTTACGCCGATATATAAATTATGTTGTAGCTGATTTTGATAAATATGTTAAAAACCCTTCTTATCTTTAAATTTTTTGGATACTTCTTGCAGCCAGTAAAAAGCCCTGTGACGATCTGTGGCGATATTCATGGGCAGTTTCATGATCTTGCTGAACTTTTCCGAATAGGAGGGAAGGTATTCAATTGCACCTCTTATTATTTCATGTGTTTCTTTTATAGTTCAACAATATTGCTTAAATATGTTTCATCTTCAATGGCAGTGCCCAGATACTAACTACTTGTTCATGGGGGATTACGTGGATAGAGGATATTATTCTGTTGAAACTGTCACGGTAAGTGGAAGCTGAAATGCGTTATTCTCAAGTGAACTAATAATTTGACGTAAAATGCTTTTCAAGATTGAGAATGCTATTTATTGTGGGACACAGGGAGTACATTTATAACATAAGGCAATCCAAGTTACTTGATTTCAAATGGAATTTACAAAACTAGGGTTTGCAATAACAATAGTTGACACGATGGTCGATGGGAAAAGGAAACTTGTTCTGGTTCCCAAATTGAATTATAATGCAGTTTTAGTACCAACTTTTTGTACTAGCTTTGGTATTTGTTTGCAGTTCTGTACAATAAAATTTCATGAAGTTGATGTGAATTACTTTGTACAATTATCCTTTTCTCAGCTCTTGGTGGCCTTGAAAGTGAGGTATCCGCAGCGAATTACAATTCTAAGAGGAAATCATGAAAGTCGTCAGGTATCCTATTTATAAATGAGTAAATTCTGATTATGTTTTGATCTCCTAAATGGGTCAAATGTTTAATTAAAAGAATAACTGAGACTAAACATGTAAATTGGGTTGAAATTTGTCTAAAGTGTATTTTTATTGCATAAAACCTCCTATTCGTATTATACTATTATTCATGATGCTAATTATTATTACTGAAAGGAAATATTTTTTGCAATCATATTTGAGACACTAAACGTGTATAAAAGAAATGTTTGTACGTAAAGTGAATTGGGTCGATCCATAGCGGATCTCACTCATTTTGACCCATTACCCAAAACGGTAGATATCTCTTCATATCAGAGCCAAATAGAGACTGCCCACCTGCATGATATTAGATTTGTCCTCCTTTTAAACTAACCATTATTTTTGCATACAGATCACTCAAGTCTATGGGTTTTATGACGAGTGCCTTCGAAAGTGAGTTTCTTGCACCCTGAAAATAAATCAATATTTCGTCGACCAAAATAAGTCCTTACGAATATAAGTGGATTTGGGCTGTTTGTTTGTTGGGTGGGGTTTTTGCTGGGTTGATAATTTCTCTTCATCTTTTATTACCTTCTATGCATGATGTTACTGGTGTGTAATTGTAGTATTTGTCTTATAGGTACGGCAATGCTAATGTTTGGAAGACTTTCACTGATCTCTTTGACTATTTTCCATTGACTGCATTGGTTTGCATCTCCATTTTTTTAATTCTACAAGTGTTATAAATTTCAATAATGTTATTGGTATAACACCAATTGTGCGTTCATCTTTTTAGGTTGAATCAGAAATATTTTGCCTTCACGGTGGGTTGTCACCTTCAATTGAAACTCTTGATAGTATAAGAAACTTCGACCGTGTGCAAGAGGTTCCACACGAGGGTCCAATGTGTGATCTTCTATGGTCTGACCCAGATGACCGTTGTGGTTGGGGGATTTCACCACGTGGGGCCGGATACACCTTTGGCCAAGTAATATGTCTCATTTCTTTTCTTTTTGACATTCGCATGAATGTTTTATGACACAATTATTTGTAGGATATTCTGAGCAATTTAATCATACCAACAACCTTAAGCTTATTGCTAGAGCTCATCAGCTTGTCATGGAGGGATTCAACTGGGGACATGTAATTATCTTGACCTTATCATCTCTTGTGGAACCCTTTTGATTCATGTCATTTTACATTCTAAATGGTTTTTATCATTTATGGCAGGAGCAAAAAGTTGTCACTATCTTCAGCGCCCCAAATTATTGCTATCGATGTGGGAACATGGCTTCTATCCTGGAAGTTGATGATTGCAAGGGCCACACCTTTATCCAGGTTTTTGTTCTCCTGTCACACACATCACTGTTTCACCATCAGATGTGGCAAAACAAGATATGTAGGCGGTTTGGGTAACAGGCTAGAATGGGTTATGGGTTACTTTGCTAGCTGGGCTGGGTTCCCGTCGATCACCCTTTGTCCCAAAAATTTTTTTTCCCCAAATAAGTGGTGTCAATATTGATATTCTTCTTACCAAAATCATTTAGAAAAATCATTTAGAAGGCTTTTCGCATAAACAAGTAAAAAACCTATACAGGACTCTCAATCCATTTGATCCGTTTTCTAAAAATATCTTAATTATTATGAACTTATACATCAGGTTCATAAATCTAAATTGTGAAAGAGTGTACTTTTTTGGTGTAGTTTGTTCTAATCCAAAATCATTCAATTTTGCAGTTTGATCCGGCTCCTAGGAGAGGAGAACCTGATGTAACCAGACGAACCCCTGATTACTTCCTGTGAACGGTTCACTTGTACTGATTCATGGTCCTTTGGCAAGATTCGGGCTTTTGATACAATGATATGGGCCAAGATTCATCAGGTGAAGTGCAAGAAAAGGATCAGATGGTTTGTAAAATGGACATTGTATGATTCTAGGTGATTTGTTTGTTACCATTCTCTATTTCGGGCCTTTCCAAATCGTAACGGGCTTTTATATATCTGCAAAGGGAATGATCTAGAAGTGTTTTTGACTAGTTTTAATCAAGATACATAAATTAACATTTGTATTAAGCAGTAATTGCACTCTTGAAAGGTTTGTTGATTTGGTTTATGGGTTTAGTTTGTTTTCTCCAGGGTAAGTTTCACACATAGAACCAACCCGTCTACATCGAACCCGACCTTGATATACATATACATTCATAGCACTTGCTGTTATTTTGACTTGATCATTTGCTTACATTATTGACCCGGGTCATGTTTGATTTTGGATGTGGGTCAAAACGATATATATTTGGTTTTGTTTTAGGTTTGACTATCGGAGAATTCTTATGAATATGTCTATGCTTATTCTAAACTCTTATGTGATATATACTTATGTGTTGTATGCTCTATAATTTGCTTGCTATCGTTTTCGAGTCGATGGACTTTTTGAAAGGGGTTTCTCTATCTTTCAAGATAGAGGAAAGATTCGTCACCACCTACCCCTCCTAGACTCTGCTTTTTAGTGGGATATACGTGGCATGTTTGTTTATTGGAGAGTTCTTATAATATCAACACTTGGTTCAAGCTATTTATAATGGTAAAATAAGGGTTGTAAATGAGTTGAAATGCTTGTTGGCAGCTCAAATCAAGTTGTGTCTAACTATATTCAAGTCTAAATTGAAGTTTATCTAATAAATAAGTTTGAGTTTTATGAGCTGAGCTTATCAAAACTTGAGTTTATTATTTATACATATACAATAATAATATTTAAGGAAGAGAATGAATGTTAACCCTTTTTTGTGATTATCGTGTTAACTTCATCAAGATCAAATAATTTTTACACTAATGAATGTACACATATACATAAAAGAATATAATGTTGTATATGTGTAATAATGTTGTTTTAACAAAAAAATAATGATTTTAATTGATTTTGATAAGTTAACACGGTTATCACAATAAATAAGGGTTAACATTTGCGCCACACATATAATATCTATTTACTATAACAAATATATGGTAAATTATATATATCAACATATACAAATAATCAAGTAGTTTATATTATGTGATATATATGAAATTATAACTATTATATTCATTAAGAAAAATTATGCATGTAAAAAGAGTAATTAGATAATTAACTATTTTTAAACAAGATATGCCTGAGCTTGAGAAATTACTCGTTAGGCAAGCTTTGGTTATATTAAATAAAACAACTTGAATTTAGTCGAGCTCTAGCTTAAACTTTGTGCATTTACATCCCTGGTAAAAATTAGAATATCTTGACCCCTATTAAATCTCTTTTTGTCCTATGATTACTGTTTTTATATTAATTTATTTTAATTACTATTTAACTCTTTTTAACTTGTTAAGAAAAATCGAATCTCAGAGTTTGATATAGAATTAACTTAAAAACACACGGAACAAATGTATCATAAAGAGTTAGCACTTTATGGGAAGTGGGTTAGGATCATTACAGAATTAATATTTTATTTTCAATATCAAAAAATCATTGATTACATAATTGTAAATTAAGTTTGATGATATTTAAATTATTTTACATATATGTATATAAATCAGACATGAATAAAAACTATATAAAACATATAAATATCAGCAACCCTAACTTACATTTATGTAAATCATTGTTGTGTATCATACATTTACGTAAATTAATAGTTATAGAAATAAAAAAATGGTTATTTAATGATCTATGAGGAGTTTGCTTATCTACTTTTATTATACATAATTTCTCAATATTGCGGTGTTATAACGAATTAAAAAAAAATTACAATTTCACGATAATTCAAAAACACAAAACTGACAAAAATTGTTTAGTGTTTAACAAACCCGATAAGATAAAAATGTATCGTGCACAATATGTAGAATTGTAGAAACGTAACGTAATGGAAACAATTTGAATGTGCGCACTAACTAAAGATGCATTTAATCCTAACATTTGCTTCTTCATCATTCTAAGTTTGATTAATATTGGAACTTTTATATACTTTGTTATTTTTGCACAAAGAAATAAAGTTTTCAAATTTATGTAAGAGAAAACAATTTTTTATAAAACAGAAAGTTATGAAATCAGGCATATAAATAAAATAGATTAATTTCTTTAAATTGATAAGACTGTATAAATATTTTCTAAAACATATTATGACCTTAATTATATTTTGATTAAGTGAAGTAATTAGATTTTTAAAGAAACTTAATTGTCACATTAGCAAATACAACTACCTAAACGTCCCACATATATCCGTATTTTTAAACAAGTCAAAAGTTATGAACATGTATAATATAGGTGACTAAAAGTTTAATGCTTGTAATTTATACTAATTAAGTACGTTAGTTATTATAATATTTCAATAAACGTAATTGAAACCTTTTTCTATGGATAAATAATCTCAATATACTAAAAACAAACGTTATTACAAAACAAATCGATAACAACAGGTTTGATGTTAAATATTCTATTAATATATATTTCAGACATATAAAAGATAACCAAACATTAAACAAAAACGGTCAACAATAATATAATATAATATTGTTCATCTTACAAAAACTCAAAGCATTATTATTGATGATATTTGATACATATACATTTCTCTACCTTCTACAAGTAAAATCTTTATTTTATAAATATATTTTTATAATATATAATAAAATTCTTTCGATCATTTCATAAAAATATCAATATTTTGGGGTGAAAAAAATTTGTATGAAAGATTAAACCTTTCACGCTATCTCATCTCCAGCCCAACTGTTCTTGACTTTGGGCCCAGTGGGCCCTTCTTCACCCAACACCCCTCTAGGAATACTCTTCACAATCTTATCAAAAGACTTCTTTAACTTCCCTATCATAACCTTCTCAACTTTATTAATTTCTTTATCAAGGTCATACTCAATTTTTGGACCCCATTTTCGAAGATAGTTCAACCATGGTGGTTCGACTATTGTGGACCCTAAATACTCGGCCGAGACCACCTCTGCCCTAACTCCAGTGTCCATCACTTGACCACCTTTTGCTGTATCATCTCTAAGTCCAATATCGACTCCTGAAGGACCCACTAATACTAGTCCAGGTTTTGGATAAGACGCATGACCGTTTAGTGTTGAGTACACAACTGGTTTATTACCATTTGCATACTCAAGACCTGAAGCACTCACCCATGCACCCCAACTATGTTGCGAGAAGAACATGCTATTTAACTCACCGTTGAAGTTACTTATCCTTAATGTGACATGTTCCCAATCACCCACATGTTCCCCTATCTTTCCCAATGAAATGTTGATGAACTCAACTTTCGCCCTTGATGCACCATTAAAAGGGTAAAATAACCAAATGGCGATATCCGTAAATAACCCTCCATACATGGGTTTAACATGGAAATATGCACTTGCATTTTGTAAGTCACCTTTCTTGACCCTTTGTTTACTTGAACCATCTTTTGGAAGGTCTAACCAATATGTGTCATCATTTGAACCACCTTGTGGAAGATTTGAACCATTATGATCAATAGGGCTAGGGTTTGACTCATTTCCTTTGTGATAAAGCAATGCACCATTTTGAAAGAACCAATTAACTGAAGAAGGAAAGTATGGTTCACTAGGATGAAAATAAACCATAGGAGAATAAGTTTGAATTAGGGTTTTGATTTGGTTTAAATTCGGCATCGAACTTACCAATTTGCCCTTCAAGTTCTTCAAACAAGATATCGATAATGTGTTTCCTCCATTCCCATTTTGAACCACAAAACCCCCTATTGATGCACCCATGGCCCCTACGCCTCTATTTGTGGGCCTTGAACTATACACATTAAATCCATTAACATTTAAATTTTTGCTTGGTCCCCAAACCCATGTGTCACTCTCTAAAGAGTCCGTTAAGTCAGACCTGACACAACGAACTTTTTGGAGAGAGGGTTTCTTTGGAGAATTTGTAACAACATACCCGACAGCCTTGTACCCTTTGGGTGCGTTCGGGAACCATATGTACCCATCACCATCTTTCTTTATATTGAGTGAGACACTACTCCAAACAAGAGTGTAATCTATTGGCGACTTGAGAGTAGGGTTAAAAAGGTTCCATGTGACATCTTTGCCCACAAGAATATGCCCAAACAAGGGCATATTCTTAGGTTGACCGTAACACCCTAAAATTGAAAACCCTTTAGGGATCGAATCCGCATCATAAAATGTAGCACCAGCATTCCCCGGTCCTCCCTCATTGGCTGACCAGATTTTCTTGAATGTTGTCACTTGACTCACTTTTAATCCTCCTAAGTCTATGGTTCCACCAGCAAAACCTCCACCTAGTAGTTATTTTAAACAATATTATCTACTTTTTGCGTATCAAAGTTCAAAAATTTTATAAATAATTTAAAGATGATACAAACCTGGAGGCCATTTTGGCAATGGAGAAGGAAGCTTGAAGGTGGTTTCAACTCCTGCAAGCTCTCTTCTTCTAGTTTCCGAATACGATGAAGATTGGTTTGATGATTCCACCATTGTCGCGCCATTGAAGAGCAAGAAGATTGTAAGATAAGTGATCAAGATTATTATATAGATTAAAGAATGCATCTTGAACAAGAAACTATATATGAACTTGTTTTGTGTGTATGTGTGTGTATGTAACAGCTAGTGATTGTTGTGTGGTGTTTGGATGTGCATGTGTGGTCACATGTGATTTATAAAGAGACAAACAGATGGGAAGTTGCCAGAACTTTGGGAGGATATCATTTACATTTTCATGAGTATATTTAATTCATTTTAACAAAGTGGCGAACGGGTGCGTAACGCAATGGCGGAGGATTGAAGGGGCCGGCGGGGGATATCACTTACCCCCTCTTTTTTCCGTCGGTAGTGTTAAATTTTAGTCCGGTAGTGTAAATTTTTGGCCCGGTAGTGTAAATTTTTATATAAAACTCGAGTTCGCCCCCCCTAAAAAAATTAATTTTGCCCCCGCCCCTCCTAACAAAATGTTCAAACTCCGCCCCTGGCGTAACGCGTCTTGCGTAATATTTTCCTTTTCATATGCTTAAATAATTGCAATAATTTTTAAAAAAAGGACTAGGTTTTTGAGTCGTTATTGAGTTTTTCGTCATGCTAATTGATACAAGTTACTGATATCGTTCTTTCATAAACTCATAGGAGAGTGACTTTAGCTTCTGACATGCGGAATATGAAAAATACTAGCACTTGTAGAGTACACTTAGTTATTGTTGATCTACGTACAAATATCTATACTATATAATAAAAGA
>BJCN01146970.1:0-11874 GCA_018326445.1 Flaveria brownii
AGTACCGGAGCACCCTAATGAGAGATGCTTGGTCGGATAAACCCTTTATCCATCAACTCCTGTAGTTGATCCATGAGTTCTTTCATCTTGGTAGGAGCTAATCGGTACAGTGCTTTGGTCACGGGTTGAGCATCGGGTATCAGATCAATCTGAAACTCAATCTCACGACCTGGTGGCACACCTGGCAAGTCTTCCAGGAACATATCCAGAAAGTCACGCACAACCGACATATCAGACAGTTAGGGTAATGACGCATCCACATCTTTCACGTAGGCCAGGTAGGCACTACATCTACGCTTCATGTACTTTCCTACCACCGCTATCGAGATCACTTTTGGAACCGTAGTAACGCGATCACCGCAAATTGTCACCGAACTTACATCGGGCATAATTAATCGAATCATCTTCTTGCGACACACGATGTTTGCCTTATAGGTTGCTAACCAATCCATTCCCAATACCATATCAAACCCGCCTAGGGGCATCATATGTAGTTTAGCAGAAAACCTATGACCTTCTAGTTCTATGGCACAATCCTCTATCATATTAGTAATTCTAGTGGACTTACCAATAGCAGTTTCTACATCGAATGGCTCACTAACACTTCTACTACTAACAGGCAACTTATCATAGAAAGCAGTAGAAATAAAACTCCTACTAGCACCAGTATCAAATAATACAGAGGCACAAATTTGATTTACTAGAAATATACCTGACACGACATCGGGATCCACTCTAGCCTCCTCCCGCGTCATCATGAAGGCTCTAGCACTCACCCTCTGTCCTCCTTCCTCTGGCTTCTTCTTTGCCCCGTAACTCTCAGTCCTTGGCTTCTTACAGTCCCTGCTCACGTGGCACTCGTCACCGCAGTTATAACACCGTATAAGCCCACACATCCTCGCCACATGACCGGGCTTCCCACACTTGAAGCACACGCTCAATCCCCATTTACACTCACCGGCGTGCTCTCTCCCACATTTACCACATTTCTTTATTCCCGAACTTGATGACCCCACTCTACGGTCATCCACCTTCATCCTCTTTTTGTTTGGAGTGAAACCACCATGTCCAAACCTCTTCCCATTCCAATTCTTGTCACCACCACCGGTCTTTTTCACCTCGACCACTGTCACTTTTTTCTCATCGTACAACCTCCCAGCCAAATCCACTGCCGACCTGAAAGTGCTTGGTCGGGCAACAATCAAGTGCCTGCGTACATTGGTTGGCAATCCTTAGATGTACTTATTAATCTTCTTCGACACCGGCTGTCACCTGATCCGGTACCAGTCTCGCCATCTCGTTAAACTTGGTGTTATACTGTTGGTGTGTCATAGTCCCCACCTCCAGCTGCAGGAACTCCCTCTCAATCTTGTCTAGTTCTCTATGAGGACATAAGTCCTCAATCACCAACTTCTTTAGTTCTGGCCACCTTATCTTTCTAATGGTTCTGCTACCCTTGGCCTGGACAATGTTATCCCACCAGTATAAGACCGAATCCACAAATGAGTGGGTAGCAAACTTCACCTTCTAATCTTCTCGGCACTCGCTGATATTTAGTACCGCCTCCATCTCCCTCACCCATGGGTGAGCAGCAGCAGCATTGCCGTTCCCATCGAATGTTGAGGGCTTGCATCTCTGAAATGCCCCATAGTTGCAACCACGTGCAGTTTCCTTCACAGCTTCTTCCTCCTCATCCTCATCACTTTAGACAATCGTCTTGGTCTCCGATCGTTCCCTTTCCTTCCATCCGGTGGTCCTTCTCCTCTCTTTCTTCTCGTCCTCTCTTACCGCCTTAATAACTTCAGTCACCACGGACGACAGTATCATCTGCATGACTTGGTGCACTTCCTCTACCACTGCCTCCTTCACTGAGGCCCTTAAGTTCGCACTCTCATCACCACCTTCCTGGTGATGCATTTCGGGCTCTTCATGGGCCCTCTTATTAGTCTTAGCCTTATTCCTAGTGACACGCGGTTCAGCACCACATCCTCCCTGTACTCCACCCCAAGAGGCCTTCGACGATCTACCTCCAGACATTCTCTAATCAATATAAAATTCAAACACTAACATGGTCATTCAAGGAATAGCTCAGTGTATATTAAGTATAGTAAGTCCTTAACTACATTGGCCAGTTGTGATTAGCCACTTACTTTACTCTTCGCACCCCAAGTATTTCCTAACCTGACTACATCAGTATCTTAATCTACTATAAGCACATATTCAAATAGCACACACACATAACTCCAATTAACTTCAAGAAAAGAAATACCTGATGGCACGTAGCTACTCGGGCTGGCATCCCTTTCCTTTAGTCCCATTCTCAGTTTAAGATTAGGTTTTTGAAAATATTTACCCAATTCACTTAAACTTTAGCTCTGATACCAACTTGTAAGGCCCTGTTCCTGGGCACCTCACAGTTGGACAATCATCGCATCATTTCATATATAATATATAATTAATAAAATAAGCAGCGGAAATAAATTTAACAAAAGCCATTCATTTCATTGAGAATTAATGTTGTTATGCAATACAACATTGTTTAAGTTACAAAAGAAAACATTCCTTAATTGCATTACAAAACAACAATAATATTATGCGTGAATGGATGCCAGTCTTGCCCTGTCGAATAGCCTCCACGTGTGCCATCCTAAACAACATTACCTGCCAACTGAAAAATGCATAAAAGTCAGCGTTGCTGAGTGAGTTCTAGTTTTAAAGTATTAAAATACTGAATACGATTCAAAATACTTTCTTTACTTTCGTATATACAGCAAGGCATAATCTTATTCTTTATTCCTTATCTCACTTATTCGTTCATTTCGTACTTTATCATTATCTTTCATTATCGTTCGTTTCGTACTTTATCATTATCTTTCGTTATCGTTCCTTTCATACTTTATCACTTCGATCGTTTTGTACTTTATCTCTTCGTTCGTTTCGTACTTTATCTTTTCGCTCATTTCGTACTGATTCTAGATCCCATCAAGCTTTTCCCCCATCGTAGCCCAAAGCTACCATTCCGTGCACAAAGCCTCGTCACTGTTTAGCACAAAGCCCATGGTCCAAAGCCACCATTCCGAGCACAAAGCCTCATCACTATATGGCACAAAGCCTGTGGCCCGAAGCCACCATTCCGGGCACAAAGCCTCATCACGATATGACACAAAGCCCAGGGTCGAATGACAAGGATCCTATTTCGTACTACGAATTAGTCACCAAGACTGATCCCATGTGTGTGAACCCTCATGGGTTAGCCAAAATCGCACGCTATAAAACACATAGTTGAGTTGTTGACCCTTATGAGTTGTGTTTCTCCTTTTAATCTGCTTGCAAGCATTTTCTTTCTTTCATTACATTTCACTTTTCATATTTGTTGTCTTTCACTTTGTTTTGTTATACTTTACATTCATTCTTACATTCATCATACCACGTAAAGTCATAACATAATACTTGACGTATATTATATTATAAAATATACGTTTTGAAAATTATTAAAAGATAACACATTATGCACATATGCATAAAATACATTCATCATCGTATCCCAACTATTCCATGCATAAATCCTCACATATTCATGCTTAGAATATTCCAAAAGAGTCCACAAGTCAAATAGGGTCAAACCCTAAAATTCTGTTTTCCTCAAAATTCCATAAAATATTATAAGTGTTGGGTGCATGGGAACTATGCAGGCGCATGAGCCCTGCTTAGGCGCATTAACACTATGCAGGCGCATGTCCCTATACTTAACATTCCACTAATTTTGGGCGCATGAACTGTTCAGGCGCATTAGCACTATTTGGGCGCATGGGCCCTGTTTGGGCGCATGAACAACAACATATATGTTTCTAACATATTTTTCAGTCCTAATATAATCTTAAACCAATTCTAAGCTTCATACTACCATTCTAAGCCTTAACTTAGCATGCACAACCACAAAACACTAACATACATACATTAACACATACGGTTATACATACAACTTTTATAAAAACTATTTACATGCATTTTCAGCCTCGAAAATGTTTAAAACATGTAAAACATGGGGTCTAGAAACTCACCTTAGCTGCTTTCAAGCTTAATCCTTTCAACTTGAACTTTTCAGATGTTTTTAAGACCTAGACATGTCCTAAACACATAACCCGAACACATACACACACATAAGAATGTGTAGATTTTGGTTACATGGCCAAAATCATAAAAACCGAACCCAATTATGCTAAATTTACTTACCTTGGCTGAATTTTGCAACTTTCTCTCTCTAGAACTTGAAAATCTTCTTTTCTTCTTCTTCTTCCTTTTTGTCGACCAAAAAGCAGGTTGATATGTACATATATCGGCGGCCATACCTTTTAAATATTTTAATATTTGACTTTGTACAAATTACATTAAGCCCCCTTTCACTTTGGCCTATTTTCTTTCTCTTACAAATATCTTCCTTTTATTCTCTTTCTTATTTCTTTTCTTTTATTCTAGACAAAATTTCCGGGTGTTACACCAAAGAACTTCAAGATAATGTAGTGGTGGTGAGAAGATATGATGATAGAATTATGCTATTAAGAATAGGGGATGAAGTAGTGGCAGTAGCTAGCGTGTATGCACCACATGTTGGATTAGGGGAAGCGGAAAGAAAGAATTTCTGGGAGAGTTTAGATCAAGTTACGGGAGACATAACACAAGAAGAAAAAATATGCATAAGAGGATATTTTAATGGGCATATTGGTAAGGATAATGATCATTTCCTTTGGTGAATGGAGGCTTTGGGTATAATCTTAGGAATGACGGCTGTAAGGAACTTCTTGACTTTGCATTAGCGCATGACTTAGGCATTATAAATTATTTTTTCAAGAAAAGACACTCGCATCTAATCACGTTTAGCAGCGGCAGGAGACACACGCAGATAGACTATTTGCTGATGAGAAGAGAAGACCGTAGTTCGTTGAAGGGCTATAAGGCAATCCCGGGCGAGACAGTAGTGACCCAACATCATATGTTGGTGGCGGATCTATGCGTGAAGAGAGCAATTCTTAAACCAACCAAGAGAATTAGACCTACGATCAGATGGGGGCAGCTAAAGATGAAAAGATTACCATCTTTAGAGATAAGGTCATACCAATGACCCAGACTGGGCCATAGGAAGACGTAAACCAAAAGAAGGAGACCATGGCCACTAGAGTCATTCAAGTAGCTAAAGAAGCTCTTGGATTTACAACAGGTAGGACAGTCGGTCATAAGGAAGCCTAGCGATGGAATGAAGATGTATAACAGAAGATAAGAAGTAAACAACAAAGCTTTAAAGAGCTTTTACTTTGTAATAATGAGGAAGTACGAGCAGAACTAAAAGATAAATACAAGAAGGCTAAGCGAGAGGCGAAAAAATCGGTGTCAGAGGCAAAGAACACGGCGTACAAGATGATGTATAAACGATTAGAGACGAAAGAAGGAGAGCATGACATGTTTAAGATAGCCAAAGCAAGAGAACATAGAAGACATGACTTGAGAATGGTGAAGTTTATAAAGGCTGAGGATGGAAAGGTTTTGGTGAAGGAGAAAAACATCAAGGTGAGATGAAAAACTTATTTTAATAACCTTTTCAATATAAGGAACCCTAATCAACAAACGCAGATCGATCAAACAACTCAAACAACGCAACAAAATAAGTGTTATTGTAGAAGCATCACAGTCGAGGAAGTTACGAGATCTCTTAAGAAAATAGGGAGGGCTAAGGTGGTGGGGCCAAACAACATACCTATTGAAGTGTGGAAGTGCCTGGGAGAAGAGGGACTGCAATTGGCTAACAGAGTTATTTAACATTATCTTCAAGACTGGGAAGATGCCAGAGTAGTAGAGAAGCAGTGTCGTAGTCCCCTATATAAGAAAAAAGGAGATGTCCAATGTTGCGCCAACTTCAGGGGAATAAAGCTCTTGAGTCAGACGATGAAACTATAGGAAAGAGTTATCGACACGAGAATTAGACGCAAAACTCAAATAGCGATAACCAATTTGGATTTATGCCAGGGCGTTGTACAACGGAAGCCATACACGTCATAAGGATGATAATGGAGAAATATAGAGAAAAGAAAAGGAATATCCATATGGTCTTCATTGACCTACAAAAAGCCTATGACAGTGTTCTGGGACAACTCATTTGGGAACGTCTATGAGATATAAGGGTACCAGAGAGACATATCAAGATAATCAGGGAAATGTATGACGTGGCAAAAACGTATGTGTGAGCCCCAGTCGGAGACACAGACTTCTTCTCGGTGGAAGTGATACTTCACCAAAGATCGACATTGAGCCCATTTCTCTTTACAGTAGTGTTGGATAAGATGACCAAGTCTATACAGGAGCCAGTCCCATGGTGCATGCTGTTTCTGGATGATATTGTGTTAATATTAGAATCTAAAAGGTTCTTAACGAGAGGTTAGAACAGTGAAGAGTGGCCCTAGAGCACAAAAGGCTTAAGGATAAGTCGCTCTAAGACGGAATACATGCATTGTAACTTTAGTGGAGAGAATGAAGAGGACATCCAAATACGTATCTAGGGTCTGGCGGTCCCACAGACATCTAGGTTCAAATACCTAGGCTCGTACGTACAGGAGGACTGAGACTGAGAGATACACAATGATGTAGCCCACCGTGTTCAAGAAGGAAGGTGTAAGTGGAGAGCAACATCATGGATTTTGTGTGATAAAAGGTTCCCAACAAGACTAATGGGAAAACTATATAGAGTGGTCGTACGTCCGACTATTACAGAACAGACTGTTGGGCCATAAAGAAATCGCACGAACGACAAATAGAGGTCGCGGAAATGAGAATGCTGAGGTGGATGAGTGGACACACAAGACTGGATCGGATAAGGCACGACGTGTTTTGGCAGAGGCTAGAGGTGGCTTGTATCACGGATAAAATACGAGAGAGAAGATTAAGATGGTTTTTGGGCACGTGAAGAGAAGACCGATGTCAGTGCCGGTTAGATCAGTACAGAACATCACCTTAGTTGGTAGGAGGAATAAAGGAAGACCTAAATTGACCTGGGATGAGATAATTAGGCGGGATACGGTAGAGTTGCATCTCTCCGAGCACATGGTCGAGGATAGGAGTGCGTATAGGCGTAAAATTAAAATTAAGGACTTCTAGTGGGATCTGTTGGTAGAAGGAGTAAAGGAAGACCCGATGTGTGACCCCCCGCGTGATGTGTAGGTTGTCGACATTTGCCCTTTATAGGTGAAGCATGTTGCTTAATTTATGTATGCACTATCTTCAGGTTGTTATGCTTATACGTATGCTTATGCTTATGTGATGTATGCTTATGAGATATATGCACTATAGTCTGGTTGTTATGCTTATGAATATACTTATGAATATGCATATACTTATTCTAAACTCATATGTGATATACACCTATGTTTTCTATGCTCTATAATCTGCTTACTATCATTTTCGAGTCGGGGGGCTCTTTGAAAGCGGTCTCTCTATCTCTCAAAGTAGAGGAAAGACTCGTCACCATCTACCCCTCTCAGACCCTGCTTTTCAATGGGATATACTGGACATGTTTGTTTGTTTGTTTATTGTTGTTAATGAGTATGCATCCCCATTTTTCACTCATGATGACAAGCTTATGTACGAAGAAATTTAATTTTAAACTATTTGTTTATAAAATAATTGTGTCTTAAATAGATATATTGACTCTCAAAACTCATATCATTTTATTAAGTATCTACGATGTCAATTTCTTTATTATGATACACCACAAATGGTGTCGGTTGTCCTTCTTTGCAGCCGTTTATGATGTGTAGCCACAACTGCGCATCGGTTATGAGTTGCGCTTAGACGATTATGTTGCCTCTCGTCCTAGACAGTCGATTAGTGATATAATGTTGTTCGGTGAAACTTTTAAGTTGCAATTATAATGATGGATGCGTGATATTCACAATATAAATAGCCTTAGTTTACTTTCTCATTAAGACGCGCGTTGCGCGTCAAAGTTACTAACACTAGTTCAGCTTAATTTCAGGACATAAGCACCTTAATTGGAGGGAAAACACCGAAACTTTAAATATTCGATACATACATTCAGGTACAGACCATGAGTGAGACTAGTATAAAAAAGCTTTTAAACATGCGTTGTAGTAGATGATACTTGTTCGATTACCCAAACCTCATTCCCCACATCAAAAGCATAAATATTAATATTTAATTTTCAAAACATAATAAATAGTAGTTGAAGTAATTAGAGATTTAAAATACTAACCACTATATAATTGTTTAAATTATAGTTTAGTACTGCTGGATTGAACCGCACCGGCTGTGAAACTTTATAAAAGTTGATTTCAATGACTTGTTTATAAGAATTTATCTTGTGAAAAAAGTTCACGTCAAAACATTGATAAAAATACGCAAGTAGTCGTGAAACATCTTATATTTTATAAAACATCATATCTTCTTACTCTAATAAAAAATATGTTGGGATGACTCATGGCAACACCACAATCATTCTCACAAAAACTTTCCGGCCTCTCTCTCTTATTAAATAATTACCTTAATTAGTAATAATATTATTTTAATATTTTTTCAAATTTAATAAATTAATAAAAATATCTATTTATTAATGTTATTTCTAAATAAATATTTTTTTATAAAATAATAAATTTATTAAAGCATAAGACTTTTTTTAAAAATACAAAATATTTTAAAATTGGTATTTTTAAAAAGTTAATTTTTTAAAACCAAAAATAATTAAATATGGAAGTTATAATAGAAAATTTTTAAAAATGACCTTTTTATACAGTTTGTTTTAGGATAAAATATTTATTTCTTTTTGAAAAAAATTAAAAACAAATTTTTAAAAAGTTAATATCACTATTTTATTACTTATAGTCATTTGTAATACATAATTTCAGTCATATCATATCTTAAAATATTATTTTATAATTAATAAAATTTATTATATTAAATTTTTATTTATTCAACCCGTGTAATACACGGGTTTACTGTAGCTAGTTAGAATATATATTAGTCATATATATGTTGTATATTGTATTTTGATTAACTAGGCTAGTCAATCTTTTCCCCTTGATTATTGGCATATACCTTGTATTATTCTCTCTATGTAATGAGGGTTGTATCAATCAATAGCAACCATGTTCAAATAGGAAAGATAGAATCCTCAGATCCAAAGATGAACCCGTTGCACCCAGGAAACACAATGTACAAAATAAAGCTCGAACGCTTGAAAAAACCAAGGTCGCGTATTCGGCTTGGATGAAACTGTTCAAACTTTATGCCAATGCGTATAAAGTGATGGACCATATAGATAGAACAGGGCCACTTGTTGAGAATGACGACGGCTATGGCCAAATGGCCAATGGGTTGAGATTGATGTATGTTGGGTTCAGTGGTATCCTGTTTAATTATTTTATAAATATTAAACACAACGGAATAATAGTAAAGTACTAAAATTGAACCCGACAGGATCTTGGTTACAAATCATGCAAACATAGTTTGATAATTATCTATTGATGAGATGATAATACCTTAGACATGACGAATAACAAAGACACCATGGGTTCAACGAATCAGATGCGCGAACGTGAACACGAGAGCAAGAACTCGCTTGCCGGGTAGAACGGTGTAGCGATAGCCAATAGTTTATAACTAATAATCTATTCATATTAATTATCCTTAATAGTTTATAAGGGTTTGATCCCTAATAATCTATTAATACTAAATAATCCTTAATGCCTGCCCCGGGCCAGGTGGAATTAATTTTTAGCCTGCAACTAAACTGAAACCGAATAACCAACGTTTAACACTTAAAACATTTTAATGAAATAATTTATAACTATTATAATTAATAAAACCCTATATTTTTCATAAATGTCTGCTAATCAAACTAAGAGAGCTTTAACGTTTGTTGTCCAAGTTGTAACTCTTACGACCATTGCTCAGTTGGCAATGTCACGTAATCAAATCCGCACATAATACCCAACAATGTGCTAATCCTGCAATGGATTTATAGCACCCTCTCCAAAGATCTGCTGGTTCGGGTCCTTGAAAACGATTCAATGGCTCGATCTACATGGGTGAAGACTCAAAATATTTTCTTGAGTAACAAGGGATCACGAGCGCCGATCTTGCTAGAAGAATTCACAAACTTGAAGCTTTCATCATGTTCATCCATGGATGAACATTGCCAAAGATTAAAAGAATCACGGATCAACTGGGGGACGTAGGCAACACCGTCAGTGAATCTCGGTTAGTATTACAACTTGTTCGAGGCCAAGTGAGTTTGAATCTCTGGTAAGCTCTCATAATCAGCCCCCACTCACTCCAAGTAATCAAGATGCCACCACTTTCAATACTATTAAGAAACTATGATTCGAACTCGAAGCATCAGATGCCATCAGCCCATTTGGCTTACTAGACCCAAACAATGCAAATCCAACTTTTCAAGTGGGCAAGATACAAACTCCATTGCAAGCCCAACAAGGACACACAAGCCACAACAAACATACTAATGCATGTGAGCACACCCAAGAATCCAATTGCTAGCATGCAACTAGTACGTGACGAGTATGATAAAAACATACGGTTTTATGTTTAAGTTTCATTCTGAGCAAAAATACTCAGGGTTGAATCAGTGAGTTTTTCAATTGTGAGTGCGGTCCCGGCTTGAAAACGTATAGGTGGGTCTGATCTACTCTCCGAAGCAGGGTCGTACATTTATTGTTCAAAAAATAAACAATAAAAATACTACATACCTGGCTAAGTATCATTCATAATATTTTTCTTGATTAAATCAACATATAATTTGTTTGATGTTAAAGAAATACAAGATATATAGCAACCCAAACACACATTTGAAAAGTAGGATAAAAAAGTTAACAGTTGGGGTCGTCGGTTGAAGCCCCCGCACCTTGGTTGTAGGTGTACAACACTAATTAACGAAGTCCACACAAAAACCCAAAAATTTAGATTTGAAAACATAAAACATATGAGTTGTGTTGATGTTGTCAAGTATAAGAAATAGGCTAAACGGCGTGTTTAGGTTCGAACGAGGACTGTTCACGAGCCGAGCTGACCGAGTGGACCTTTACTCATGCTTGGCTCATTTACAAATCGAACCGAGCCGATTGGTTCATGTACAACCAAGGTAAAAATCGAGCCAGCATTTTCGAGCATTAATTTTTCGAACGAGCGCGAACAAGATAGCCCTACAGTTGTGTGTCACCGATTTACATGTACAAAGAGAGACAATGAATATGTTTGAACTTAGTTTTTATCCTTAAAAAGAAGCAACAATTTATGACATAATCATTGTATGAATTACAACTGGATCAAAGACCATCGCTTAGCAGTTTATGGTTTTATTTTTAGTTTTAGTGTTAAATTTTTTTATGAAATTGATTGGTCTACTATGTATGAATATAAATTAGATATTTATAATGAACCAAATACAATAGAGTAGTATGTACAAAACTATAAATATAATCGTATATTTATATATTTGTGCGTGTATATTATTATAGATATAAAAACTAAATTAAAAAAATTGGAGCCAAACCTAAGCGAGCGTTTGCTCGTGATTAGCTCATTTACAAATTGAACCTAACAATTCGACTCATTTACAACCGAATTGTAAATTAAACGAGCATTTTGATCATTTTTCGAACGAGATCCGAATGATTTTTGATAGCCTTAGTTCAATTTCTTTAGAAAATATATTTATTCTCATTTAATTTTTAGTACTTATAAAGAAGGTTTATGTTAAAACTCCGATTATTGCCAGAAGTGCCAGAACCACACAACTTATGAGTGCTAATGAAAACGATTATTTTATCCGCATTACTAGTATTATACTCTATATAA
>BJCN01146974.1:0-14488 GCA_018326445.1 Flaveria brownii
TTTTCAGTATTCCTTACCGTTTTTTATTTTTTATTTTTAAAACATACCATTTAAAAAAAAATTCTTTAGATATAGTCAAATAACCAAATCTATACTTGCACAATCGACCCTAAATATAGAAAAGCAACAATTACTATACCCAACCGTGACCCGCAAACCATCTGATATATGTTCACTCATCACACACCGATTGTACATTTATACACACACATAAGCAACAACACACCGTCTCTGTATCACTTCATCTGCACCGTAAACCCTCGAACCAGTGGCTCAATCAACCCAAATTCAACTCCACCGATCAACCTCCCGTTCACCGTCTCATCGGACCACCGATCATCCTTCAAGTCTCCGTCACCGGCCACCGTCTCATGGTAACTTCACGCCACTTGACTCTTTCTAGCACCGATCGCACGAATGCTGTTGAATTTTCTACAATTGATTGTTTAGTTTTGAGCAGTTGTTGTTTTGGTTTTGGTTTTGGTTTTGGTTTTGGTAGAGTTGGAGAGACGACGAGTAGGTTCAATTGGTTTGATTGCGCGGGGTACTGAAACCCTAAGTTGCAGAATTGGGCGCCTGTGTGGTATGTACGCTATTTCGTTGTTGAATTGCTGTTTGCGTGATAATAGAAGTACACACGCATAGAAAGTACTGTGGTGTTGGGTTTAGGGTTTACGGATTTTTATGTGAACAATTTTATGAGTAGTTTAGTTGCAGCTCGTTATTACATTGGTGACCAACTTTTTATGTAATGAAAGTGGAGGTTTAGAGGTTTTAGAGGTACAGATTCATAAAAGAAGTAAGTTAGGGGCCGTTTGATTCGTAGAATGTTTGACAAAGGAATTGGAATTGAAACCTTGTTAAAATTGATAACGTGTATGGTTGGTCAATTTTGAGTGTAATTGGAATGTTAATTTTGAACATTTCATTGGATTGTTAAACATATCGTGGGTAAGTGGAAGGAATGTTAATTCCAATGAATGTGGGAAAATTTTCCAATTCCAATTCCATCCGCTGACCAACGAAACAAGATTTTGGGTGGAAAAATTTCAAATTTCAATTCCTGATAATTCTGCGAACCAAACGGTGCCTTAGTGTTATGGTGGTAAGGATTTTTCACAAAACAAAGTTAGAATAGTTGCAGTTGTTTTGACATGTTAGATCTTGTACTCTTTGATTGCAAAATTGATATAACTTTGGTGTCATACCAATATTAGTCAATTTTTACTATTTATGTAGCAATTATTTATCTGCACAGGTTACAATTCATAACCATTTTCAAGTTGGAAATTAATGAAGCGTGGGATGAGTGAGTCAATTTTGAAGTTCAGAGGCTAGGAACCAGGTGAATTGGAAGTAAATGGGTTATCTGATTATTTTGTTTGGTATTTTGATTCCTAAAATTTTTTGTGGCACATCGACATACATACATGATATAGTTAATTATTTATGTATGTGCAAATGTAGACATAATAATTCAAAGAAACATCATAAGAGGATGTTAAACAAACAAACAAACAAACAAACCCAGTATATCCCACTCAAGAGCGGGGTCTGGGGAGGGTAGGTGTAGGCGAGTCTTTCCTCTATCTTGTTAGGTAGAGAGACCGCTTCCAAAGAGACCCATAAGAGGATGTTAAGTTGTCCCAAATAATCAATCGAGCCACTTACTGATCAAGTTCTGTTTTGATGTCATATTCTGCAAATACAAACTACTAGCCTTGTACTCTTGTAGTAATAAGAAAGTCAACAAAAAATTGGGTTTTGGCACCTATAGCACTAATTTGAACCACTAGATGATTTTGGTTGAACGATGATCATTAAAAAGAAGGATGTCATAACTACTAGATGATTATGGTTGGAGAAACCATTTCATAAAACCAACTAGGGGTGAGTTATCTTGATTTAGATAGTAGGAGACGCCAGAGAAAAAAATTCCATCAAAACCCTAATTACTTGGAGAACGCTAATTAGAAGATGTCATTTTTTTTCTGTTGCTATATGCTTAAGATGTCCAAGTATCAGAAGTTTGTATTTTTTTTTTCTGTTGGTTGAAACATTTGATTACTTGGAACCTGAATTGAAAATGATAAAACAAGTTCTTTATGTGTGGGTACCAAACATTTGAACAACTTAAATTCAAGAAACAATAGCATTCTGCAAGTAAAGTACATTGTTTTAATAGGTTCCATTCTTTGCTAGCTATCTTGTAGTGTCCATGTTCTAAAATCCTGTGTTGCTAATTGTACTGCAAGAAAAGTAGCATTCATCTTTATTAATTTGCCTTATAATAATTTCACCTTAGACTTGCACAACAGGATTATAAATCAATCATTAAATAGAAGATGGATACAAACTGGAGGCCTACTCAGGGGGCAAGTGGCACCATTGGTGACCCCACTATGGAATCTGGTGATTGGAGGTCTCAACTGCAAGCAGATTCACGACAAAGGATCGTGAACAAGATGTATGGGCTTATGCTGTTCTTTTTAACTTCCAATTTTGTGCTCTAAAAGTTTTGGTGATGCTGACCGGCTTGAGTGTATATTGTTTGGTGTGACTGGTTCTCTACACTTTGAAGTTAGAAAAAATGTACTCCTGAAATTTCTGCTAATTTTTTTTTTTTTGCATTATTTCAACTGACATGTGTAGAATGGATACCTTAAAGAGGCATCTTCCATTCTCTGGACACGAGGGATTACAGGAACTTAAAAAAATAGCTGTGAGGTTTGAAGAGAAGATTTATACTGCTGCCACAAGTCAGGTTTGTTCTGTTAGTTTTGTAGTTTTGCTTTTTCTATCCTTATGTGGAATGATGATTTATTTATGTACCATGATCCAAGTACTTCAAAATAAGACAAGGAAGTGAGATCATGTTTGTCATTTAAGTAATGTATCATGGGCCTAAAATGTAATGAATTTGGTTTGCAGTCTGATTATTTACGGAAGATCTCCTTGAAGATGCTAACAATGGAGACTAGATCACAAAATCCCATGTCAGACCCCATGCAGACAAACTCTACCGCTAATAGTGTAAACCCCTTAGATCCAGGTATATTATAATATGCTATCGTTCAGTGTTATGCCTTCAATTCTATAAATATGATTTTTGTAGCAATAAGTTTTGGTTATGCCTTCATGCTATTATAGTAAATAAATTACTTGATGTTTCTCCAATGGATAGGCTCTCAGGTGATGCAGCATGTGAACAACCAAGGGCAACAACTTCCTATTCCTGTGTCATCTAATAATATTCAACAAGGACAACAAATGATGTCACAGGGCATGCACAGTAACATTGGTTCAACTGGATTGCAAGGCTCTTCTAGTTTATCATCTGCATTGCCACCTGGCAATGGCTTACAACAACCCACCATGACAAATGTTTCTGGGCAAAATTCAAACTTGCAGAACATTCAGAACATGTCTAGTGTTCAACAAAATACTGTAGGAAGTACAATGGGGAACAATAATTTTGCAAATCAAAGGCAAATTCCAGGAAGGCAACAACTTGTTTCTCAACCGCAACAGCAACCGCAACAGCAACAACAACAACCACAAACTCAAAATTCACATTATCTTTATCAACAGCAGTTGCATCAAATAGCAAAACAGAAGCTGCAACAACCCTCAATGATGCAACAGCAACAGCAGCAACAGAATATGTTACAGCCAGGTCATATGCAATCGTCCCAACAATCTGTTATGCAACCGACAATGATGCAAACATCCTCTCTCTCTACAGTTGTTCAAAATCAACAGCCTGTAGTACCACAGTCATCACAACCGTTAATGAACCATCAACAATCGGTTCTGAGACAACCAAGACAGCAACAACCAATTCAGCAGCAAGTACAACCAACACAACAGAACCCAATGGGGCAACAGCCAAATGCTACAAACATGCAACAAAACCAGCTTATAGGACAACAAAATAACTACTCTGACATGCAGCAGCAGCAACAAAGGTTGATAGGTCAGCAAAATAAGCTTTCAACTCTACAGCAGCCACAGCAACAATTAATAGGTCAACATAACAATCTTTCTGGCATGCAACAGCAACAATCTGGTCAACAGCTACAATCTAATAAGATGCCAATTCAGCAACAAAATCAGCAGAGTTCAGCAAATTTGTTGCAAACACAAGTTCAACAATCACAATCACAGTTACAGCAGCAGGTGATGCCACACATGCAATCACAGTCTGGCCAGTTGCAGCCGCAGCAGGTGGGGATGCAACAGCAGCCAAATCTGCTGCAGAGGGATATGCAACAAAGGCTTCCAACGACAGGGGGTTTTCAGCAGCAAAATGTTATTGATCAGCAGAAACAACTATTTCAGCAACAGAGAGCTATGCCAGAAGCTTCATCAAGTAGGATTGATTTTTTATATAAAATATTATTTAATTTTAAATATTCAAGTATATTTTCAGTAAGCCAATGTATGTAACCTCTCTATTTTGTAGCATCATTAGATTCGACAGCTCAGACTGGCAATTCAAATGGTGGAGATTGGCAAGAGGAAGTGTATCAAAAGGTGCTGTATATTATATTGCACTTCTTTTGAAGCAGTGAAAACACCTGACATCAAAATTTGTTTTTGAGTTGAACAAATTATGCCATTGTTCTAACCCAAAGTTTACCTTAGCTTTCCTTCGCATTGGTTTTAAACTATAAAATCTATTTGAGTAAAAAAAAAATCATTACTGGTAAAATGCCATTCAGGTGTTAAGAGTTTACAAGGTTGTTGCTTGTAATCATCCCTGTGTTGCCATTCTCTTGTTTGCACTAGATTCCTGAAGTTAATATTGTTCTCTTTTTGTAGCATTGTCTGTGTCACGATAAAGACCTGGATTTTTTTTTAATTTTAATTACAGATTAAAGCTATGAAGGACCTGTATCTAGGAGATTTGAATGACATGCACCAGAAAATTCTTTCCAAACTGCAGCAGGTAAGTTAGTGTTTTGTATCAAGTTGAAAATCTTTTTCAGTTTAAAAGCATTCAAAAGATGATATGTTATCTTGCAAAAGCATACAGCCAAAGACAATTTCTTGTTTCTTAATTTAATGAAAACTTTTTGTTGTCCAGCATGATTCTATTCCTCAGCAACCAAAAAACGAGCAACTCGAGAAGCTGAAAGTTTTTAAAAATATGCTGGAGCGTTTCATGCAATTCTTACAAATTCCTAAGCATGGAATATTAGCTAATTATAAAGACAAGCTGGGTACTTACGAAAAGCAGATTATTAATGTCATCAATTCAAATAGGCGGAAACCAGCAGCCCCGCAGCAGCAAGGACAGACACTTCCTCCACAACATATGCAATCTCTGCAGCAATCACAACAAACACATTCTCAGTTGACACAGGTTCAATCACATGAAAATCCGATGAATTTACAAGGGTCCATTGCACCAATGCAGCCAAATAATATGGGAAATTTGCAGCAAAATTCCGGCGTCACTCTTTCAGGGGGGTCAAATGCTCAACAGAATATGATGAATTCCATACAGCCCAATTCTAATCTTGACCCGGGTCAGAATAACACTATGAATTCCTTACAGCAGGTCTCTAGTGGTTCTTTACAACAAAATACAGTGAGCGGGCCCCAACAAGTAAACATAAACCCATTGTCACTACAGGCAAATTCCAATATGCTTCAACATCAGCATATCAAACAGCAGGAACAGCTACTTCAAAGCCAGCAACTGAAGCAATTTCAACAACGCCAATTGCAGCAACAGTATCTGCATAAACAACAACTTATACAACAGCAGCAACAACAACATCAATTTCATCAACAAACAAAGCAACAGTTGCCAGGAAATCAATTATCTCAGCTTCCTCAGATAAGTGACAGCGGCGATATAAAACTTAGACAGCAGATGAATGTGAAACCAGGTGGTTTTCAGCAGCATCATGCAGCGGCAGCTGCCGCACAGCGGTCAGCTTATCATCAACAATTAAAGCCAGGGGCTCCATTTTCACCACAACTCCTTTCGGCTGCTTCTCCACAGATGTCTCAACACGCATCTCCTCAGATGGAGTCAAACATGTTCAAATCTGCCAGCTCACCTTTTGCTGTACCATCTCCTTCAACTTCCTCTGCATCTCCTCTTCCAGGGGAGTTTGAGAGAATAAATGGTGTTTCTTCACTATCTAATGTTGGGAACATTGGACATCAACAACAACCATCTTCTTCCGTCTTACCTAATCAAATTGGTACACCTGGAATATCTGCATCCCCTCTACTTGCAGAGTTCACTAGTACTGATGGAAACCATGGTGTTGTGCCATCAATGGGACCTGGAAAGTCCACTGTTACAGAACAACCTCTAGAACGTTTACTCAAAGCGGTCAGTTTTCAATTCTCACCTAAGCGTCAGTTTTTAGACTACACTTTATATGTAAAAGTAATGACCATGGATTAACTCAGGTTGGGTCGGACTGGCTTGCAAACACTTTCCCATTCAAAAGTTTTTTAATAATAATTAGTTTTTTTTCCTAAAAAACAATATCATGACATTAATGGTATATTGGTATATATTATTTTAAAACGTTCTGAAATGCTTTATGCAATAAAACAGACTTTAACTCTTTCATCTCATTCTCCTTGTAGCTAAATTTATAATTTGACTCATTTAAGATAAAGCACAACCAAAACTGATCCATTCGTAAGATAATGTGTTGAAATTGGCACCAAGATGTGTGTTTTAGATGCTTCTGGCAGTTGGCGTAACGTACAACTGTAAGACTAACATCTTGTTAATATCTTTATAGGTAAAATAGATGTCGCCTACAGCTTTGAGTGCTTCCGTTAGTGACATTGGTTCAGTTGTCAGTATGATTGATAGGATTGCAGGGTCAGCACCAGGTAACGGTTCAAGAGCCGCAGTTGGTGAGGATTTGGTTGCGATGACAAAATGTCGTCTTCAGGCAAGAAATTTTGTCAGTCAAGATGGAACAAATGGCATCAGGAAGATGAAACGGTTTACTAGTGCAATGCCGTTAAATGTTGTATCATCTGCTGGCAGTGTAAATGATAGCTTTAAGCAATTGAATGTTTCTGAGACTTCAGAATTGGATTCAACTGCATCCTCTGCGATCAAAAGGCCCCGTACTGAGGTGCTATGTTTTTTAATAACTTTTGTATTTTTTTCCCTCTTCTTGATACATGGAGGCTACAAATCAACTAAGATGCCTCATGGGTTTATTCCTTTTTATCTGATATTAATTATTCAAATTTTCAGTAAATACTCAGCGTATTTACCATGTATATTTTTTAGGATATGTTATATAAGTTTTTAATTAAGAAGTAGGCGGTATTTGTATGTATCTTTTATCCTTTATGATATTTTAATTGTTTACGTGATGAATGAAGCTAGATTTGAAGTTCTTTTTTGTGTTACACAGACCAATCATGCTCTTCTGGAAGAAATAAAGGAGATAAACCGGGGACTGATTGATACTGTGGTAGCTGTTAGCGAGGAAGATGTTGATCCCGCTGCAGCCTCTGCCGCTTCAGAAGGTGGTGACGGCATTGTGGTAAAATGCTCCTTTAGTGCTGTTGCTCTTGGTCCGAACTTGAAGTCACAATATGCTTCAGCACAAATGGTGTGTAATTAATTATACATTCATATATTATGCTTGGATATATACCATGTAGCTTTTTCATGTTACAGGCTGATTTTCTCTCATTTAATGTATAGTCACCTATCCAACCATTAAGGCTGCTTGTTCCTGCTAATTATCCAAATTGCTCCCCGATGCTCTTGGATAAGTTCCCCGCTGAAGTCAGGTGATAAAAAATTTTAATCATTAGTTATTTTTATCTTTCTATAGCATGTTGTGTCTGTTGCTCTTTCTATAACCTAGAAAAAATACTTTTTTTTTAACTACGGCTACGAAAATATTGTGCAACTAAATTACTCAAATTGATTTGACTGGTGATTCTTCTTATAGTAGTAGGATAAGGTAAATTTGGAGAATTTGTCTTATCTGTTGCAGTTTTTTCTTGATGAAAATTAATCAAAGCCAAATTTAACTAGGTTTCCGTTGTCATTTTTTAGGATGAGCAGAAAAAGGTTAACTTAAGTAATCCAATTACTAAGTTTCCGTTGACATTTTTTAGGATGAGCAGAAAAAGGTTAACTTAAGTAATCTAGTTAACTGACCCAAAAACCCCACCCATGTAATTGACCAATGGTTCTGTTTTGTTTTTTGTTTTAACTAAAGAACCACAGTGTTCGGTTCGGTTTTGGTTTTATATGGTAGCCGAATTAACTGAACAGCTCCATTTTAACATTATGTAGTTCCCATTTTTTATTTTATTTTTGGGTAGCATGTTTTACTCGGTTAAAAAAAAGCTGTTGGACCAATAATTCACATGTATATATTACAGTGAGTTCCTTGTTGGGCCTTTTTTTGCTAATAATTTGACTACGATCTTGAGCTAAAAACAACTAGCTCGCCCACTGTTGCCTCAAGCCCAAAAAATGTGTCAAATATGTTTTTAACCAAAAAATTGAACCAACCTTAAGCAAATCCAATCTGTTTTCATTTCTTAACGAGCAAAGTTTTGTTTTTAGGTTCGATTTTGTGTCGTAATTGACCTATGTTAACCTCAATTCTTGGTCTTCAACATCAATAATGATGTTACATTGTCACCCAGGATATTTCCCGTTCGTCAATAGTAAAGGGCGTATGTTTTAGTCATTTGGCGCAAAAATAACTGTAATGTACAAGCTTTGCAGTTGAAACTAAAGAAAATATAGGCAATTTTTATGGGATGCATTTCACTTTTAACATTAAGTCATTTCACTTTAAAATTTATTATATAAGTCTTCTGACATGCTTGGTTTGCTTTTTCTTTACAGTAAAGAATTTGAGGATCTTTCAACAAAAACTAAATCAAGATTCAGTATCTCTCTAAGAAGCCTTTCGCAACCGATGTCACTTAAAGAAATTGCGAGAACTTGGGATGTTTGCGCGCGTGCTGTTATTGCAGAATATGCTCAGCAAAGTGGCGGTGGTACCTTCAGCTCTAAATATGGTACCTGGGAGAACTGCTTAAGTGCCGCTTAATAGTGTTATCTTCCTTGGAACCCTGCAACAAGTGTCGTTGTTGTATTCCATGCTGTTACATTTACATATTTCAACATAAACTTATCTAAACATCCATGTTGTATGATAATACCGTCGTCTATGTTTATAGACTTTAGTCTTTGCTTTTTTCTATTTGAGTTCGGAATTTTGTTTTGCATTTTTAGTGGTTGTCATAATATTTGTTGCACCTTTTCTTCTAGAGTATACCTTTGTAATTATCATCAGGAAGTAAACAACAAATTCATATCTAGAAAAGGTGACAAAATTGTAGATTTCACAAGATTTGAGTATGAGGACATGAATTGTTTACATAACAAGTCAAAAGTTCTTTTTCATTCGAGTATGAGAACATGAATTTTAAATACCACTAGGCCGTAAGAACACGAATATATTCAATAATTCTTTTTAAATAATATTTGAGTTTTCTAGGATAAAATTATCACAATTTACATCCCATATGACTGAATATTAAATTAGACACTTGTCATAATCATATTTCACCTCTTAAAAGTTAAAAGTTCCTCTGTCAATACCCATTTATCTATGACACAGATCTTTTGACCCATGTATCATGACCTGTTATTCACTCTTCCAAAACCGAATCACCTGAAACCCTAAATCAGAAGATATTCCGTCTCACTCTCTCCCACTAATGTTACGCTCCACTGACTGCTGGCACATCATAACACACCTCTGGAGCCCCACGAATCTGTTTTCTATTTGATATGGAAGGGTTCTTGAGACGCACATCTTCAAGGGTTGTACTTAGGGTTTTTAATTAATAAAACTAGTTTTAGTTAGCTATTGTTCGCAAGAGTCCGTCAACACACATGTTGTTATTATTATTATTATTATTATTATTATTATTATTATATTATTATTATTATTATTAATCCTCAACCTCGTAATACACGAGAGTTCAACATAGTATTTGGTAGAATTCTAAATACAAAACGCTCAAAACCAAAAAAGACGGATAGTAAGAGGAGAAACAATAGAAAAAATCATTTAATATTGTAAGCATTTATAACTAAAGCATTTCGTTATAAATGCGGGTTCATTCTTCCATCAACCCCATTACAATCATACCACGTTTCTGAGACGGAGTGACAACAACGAACAGCTGCAGTTGCTTTGATGTGATGTTAATTATAACTACTGATGATTTTGATTGGTTTAAACCATTTCTTACAACAAGCAAACTCACAGTTATAGGCACAATGAAAATAGGAATAGAGTAGGTGTAGAATACATAGTATGTGTTGTTTATCGGTCAAAAAGAATGGAAATTTCATATATGCGTTGCTATATTCTTAAAATGTCTTAAATTTATATCTGAAAATGATAAGAGTAGCATCCATATTTGTTAACACATGTTATAATGATTTCATCTTAGGCTGTCACAATAGGATTGAAAATAATCATCAAATAGAAGATTGATATGAGTAACTGGAGGCCTACTGAGGGTGTAAGTGATACTGCTGGTGAACCCACCATGGAATCTGATGATTACAGGATTCAACTGCAAAGGCAAAGGATTGTTAATGAGATGTATATGCTTATATTATACTTTTTAGTTGTTATTTCCTTGTGCTCTTTGTTTTTCTGTTGGTAAATTAAATGATGTTTTTCCACCTGAATTTGCGCTAAATATTTGCACCGGCGTATGTTGATCTTGTGCAGAGTGGATATCTTGAATAAGCATCTTCCACTTTCTGGATATGAGAGACTACATGAACTTGAGAAAATAGCTGAGAGGGTTGAAGAGGAGATTTATACTGCTGTTATAACCCAGGTTTGTTGTGTTCTTTTTGTGTTATTCAAATAATTAGATAGTTTTTGTGGAATGATCTGCAATTCTCTAGGGTGACTGAGTGATATCTTGTTTGTCTTACATTGGAAGTTAATCTTGTCAATAAGTTCAATTATGTAAATAGCGTTGTACATATTTTAGCATGTTAGTATTATGTATAGTATAAGTATTGTCTAGTTGGGTCGGTTTGGATAAAACAGGGTTACCTTACCCGCCTTAATAACGGTCATATGACAGTTAATTTGTGGTTGAAGATAACTGACACAATTGCATGTATATATATGTATGTAAGGCATTAAATCAATGTAATCGACATTTGTATGTTCCCTCCAAAATCTGTATACTCCTTGTTCTTGTAATCTTACAATCGAATCTAGTGCAGTGTAATTGGTCGATTCATAACAACCATAAGATATTGTTGGACCTAAAATCATGTAATATATTTGGTTTGCAGTCTGAATATTCACGGGAGACGTGCTTCATGTCATTGACCTTGGAGACTAGATTACAAAGTCTCATGTTAGACACTATGCAGTCAGACTCTACTGCTTATAGTGTAAACCCCTCGGTACCATTTGATTCGATGGCTAAGACCGGCAACCCAATTGGCGGAGATTGGCAAGAGGAAGTGTATCAAAAGGTGGTGTATATTATCTTACGTTTCTTTTAAAGCAGTGAACACCTGACTCACAATATTCTTTTGACTTAAACAAAATCATCGCCTTAATACTGTTCCATTTGAATAGCATAGGCGTTATGACGAAAAATAGTAAGTGACTAAAGGGGAATAATGTATTTATGCTAATGTTTTTGAGGAACTATGTGGGAATATTAATCACTTCCCAATTAAAGACTACTGTATGAACTTGAATTTTTTTCATTTAATTACAGATAGAAGCTATGAAGGACTTGTATCTCCTGAATTTGAGGCCTATTCAGGGTACGAGTGGTGTTGTTGGTGACGCCAACCCCTCCGATCAGAGGGCTCAAATTCAAGCGGATGCACGACAAAGGGCTGTGAACGTAATGTATGTACTTATATTATTCTTTTAGTTTCTAGTTTCTTATGCTCTAGAGATTTGGCTATGTTAAGATAATTGAGTGTCATTTGTTTGGTGTGACTGGTGCTTACATGATTATAATTTGAAAAGGGATTCTTGATTCATACACCGTGTAAAAGCCTGAAAATAAGTAAAGTGCAGTTTACAAAAATATAAACAACCATTTACTCTATAAACTGCAGTACTTTACAGTGTCTGTGAATGACAGTTTACAGATTTATAAACTAAAGTTTAAAAGGAGGCAGTGTATGTAACATATAACCCTTTGAAACATGATATTTTCCTTCTGAAATCTTTGCTAAAGGCTGAACTATTTTGACTGATATGTATTGACCTTATGTAGAGTGGATTGCTTAAGGAGACATCTTCTATTCTCTGGGAATGAGGAACTTAAGAAAATAGCTGAAAGGTATGAAGAGAAGATTTATACTGTTGCCACAAGCCAGGTTTGTGTTGTTCTTCATATTATATAAATAGTTTTCAAGTTTTTGTTTTTTGTTTATTTTTTTTGTGGAGTGAAGATTTTGCTAGTCTATGTGCACATATGGTCAAAAAAGTATAAAATGTAATATCATGTTTGTCATTGTGGGACCTAAGAAGTGTAACTTATATGGTTTGCAGTCTGATTATTTACGGAAGATATCCTCAAATCTAACGGCTATGGAGTCTGGATCACAATATCCAATGTTATACTCCATGCGTTCAAACTCTATTGTTAATAGTGTAAACCCCTCGGTAGCGTTACATTCAGCAGGCAATTCGAATGGCGGAGACTGGCAAGAGGAAGTGTATCAAAAGGTGTTGTATGTTATCTTACATCACAATTTCCTTTTGAGTTGAACAAATCATCACCATTATCCTAACCCAAAGTTTACATATATTTCGAGTAAAAAATCATTGCTGTTAAGATATCAATCAAACGTATAGTGTGTATGTAAATTGTGTTGCTATTCTTTTGTTTATACTAGGTTTTTGTAAAAATAAAATAATAATTACAAAGAAAGAAAATGCTTTTCTGAGCCAAAGGTTTTCTTAAAAGTAATCTCTTTTGTCCTCCTCAAACCCTACTATTTACTTGAATAGCAACAAGCAAGTAAAGGGGACACATGTATTTTTAGTTTTTTACTGAAGTTCTTCAAAAATAAGCTAACATGACATGGCTTTATCTATTCCGATTACAGATAAAAGACATGAAGGATTCGTATCTACAAGATTTGAATAACATTCATCAGAGACTGCTTTCCAAATTGCAACAGGTGAGTTAGCAGCTCGTATCAAAAGTTGAAATCTTTTCGGTTTAAATGCGTGTCAAATGAGATTTAAAGATTAATATGTTATCATGCAAACGCATACAACCAAAGGCGATCATTAATCTCTTAACTTTTGTTATCCAGTATGGTTCTCTTTCTCAACCACAAAAGGACGAGCGACGTAAGAAGTTGATCGAAAGCATTTAAGATTACGTTGGAGCATTACATTCAATTCTTGCAAACCCCTAAGCATGAAATACCATCTAATTATAAAAACAAGGTGGATTCTTACGAGATACGTATTATTAATATCGTCAATTCAAATAGGCAGACACCAATGACCCCCCTGCAGCAATGACAAGCACTTTCTTTGCATATGAGTGCTACTTAATCTTGTAATCTTTTTTTAAGTTATGCTACAAGACATATGGTTATTTTATGTAACATTCCAACCCGACTAAGGTTCACGTCACTAATGCGGTTACAGATTACAAACATTTAGTCATAAGTGGTTTAAATCATGTTACATAGTTTAATTAAATGTCCTATCCTTGTTAGTCTTGATACCCTAATCTATACTAGCCACATGATATTGTTTTTAAGTTGTTCATTTAATGTTCACCTGATTTTCATCTAGGATTTGATCATTTAAACATATGTTTTCGTTACAATAAAAGTTACATAGTTATATATATTTTAAAATATTTCAACAAACTGTAATGTAGTATCATGCCATTTATATTTTGACACACATGCATATAGAAACAAATTGAGCATTCTCCGTTAACAAATTTAAATATTGTGATTCACTGGGCATTAACCTTTTTAATTGAATTGAGAAATTATTATTAGAAAATATAATTTATTGGAAACAGTTTCCAATGCTTTTCTTAAATTATTTTTAAAAGTTTTTCTCAACAACTAAAATAACTAATTATAATACATATTAATCCCTTTGGTCGGTGGCTGCGATGCCACCGTATCAAAGACAAAGCACAATGTGTCACACCCCAACCGACGGCGGAATCATCGGAGCGGACGAGGGAATGATTGATTGTTCATAACACATGGTTGTCTATTAGTGAAAATAGTATTAAGTCGGATTACAGGATGATATACGGTACCAAATACAAATACAAATACAAATACCAATACAATTACAGTAAATGAATCACAAATGATAACTGTCTTTCATTTTACTAAGTCCGGAAGTCCATTAACCTGCTTATCCTGAAATTCATTTTACTAAGTCCGTGTCTT